>JAQQSO010003533.1:0-13484 GCA_028658305.1 Pachyuromys duprasi
CCCTCCCAACCCTCCCTCAACTCCTCCCCTCCCCCTCCAAGTCCACCAACTGGGGAGGATCTCCTCCCCTTCCATCTGACCCCAGATCATCTTGTCTCCTCAGGGCTATAGCTGAAGTCTTATGAGGTTTGAGAGCTTCCTCTTAGCAGTGTCCACTGTCTTTTTCAGAGTTTTCCTTTTATCATTTCAGGCTAAACTGTCCTTTCAGTCAGAAATTTGTTTTACCATTTTTAAAGAGTGTTTTAAATATTTTTAATATTAAAGTTAGACATATCAAATATAGAGTATGAGATAGTTTACATAGAAGATAGATTGTCATATCATTTTCATTTCATATATTTGAAAATAACATAATTTCCTCAGAAACAATCATTTACTACAATTTCCTTCTCTTTTTGTGGTATTTTCATTTTCTGCCTAGTGAATAAGGATTTTATACTTATGGTATAAATAAAACAATTAAGACAAAATATTAAGTGTTTGAAAAGCCAGATAAAATTATCTTTAAAGTACATGAAGTATTTGTCTTGCTGGTTGACTTTTTTCTAGTTTCATCAATTTTTCATGATTTCATTTTTAATTGCTGAGTAATAATCCACATTTTATTTAAAAAACTTTTTATTTTATTTTTTATTAATTACACTTTATTTACTCTTTATCCTCCCATGGCCTCTCCCTCCTCCCCTCCCAAACCCACCCTCCCTTCCCCTTCTCCACATATACCCCTCCCTAAGTCCACTAATAGGGGAGTTCTTCCTCTCCTTCCTTCTGAACCCAGTCTATCAGGTTTCATCAGGAGTAGCTGCACTGTATTCCTCTGTGACCTGGTAAGGTTGCTCCCCACTCAGGGATAGGTGATCAAAGCTCAGGCCAATCAGTTCATATCAAAGACAGTCCCTGTTCCTATTACTTTGGAACCCACTTGGACACTGAACTGCCATGGACAATATCTGTGTAGGGGTTTCTAGTATATCTCCATCAATGGTCCTTGGTTGGAGTCTCAGTCTTAGAAAAAACCCTGTGCCCAGATTTTTTAGTTCTGTTGCTCTACTTGTGGGAGCTCTTGTCCTTTCCAGGTCTTATTATTTCCTACTTCTTTCATGAAATTCCCTGCACTCTGCCCAAACATTGGCCATAAGTCTCGGCATCTGCTTTGATACCCTGCAGGGTAGAGCCTTTCAGGGGCCTCTGTGGCAGGCTCCTAACTTGTTCCCTGTTTTGTCCTTCTTCTGATGTTCATCCTATTTGCCTTGCTCTATTAGGTTTGAGTATTTAGCCAGAGTCCTCCTTCAAGTTTACTACTTTTATGGGATCTGTGAGTGTGGGAACAGGGGGTTTCTGATCCTTGTGCCTTTTCTTCCGCTCTTTTCCTTCCGTCTATTTGTCTTATTCAACTCGGATGTGTTTTTGTTTGTCATATTATTATATGATAATATGTTTATTAAACTATTATCTCCTAGAAGTATGTTTGTTTTCTAATGAGAGACAAAAAGGGGGTGGATCCGGATGGGAGGTGTACTGAAAGGAATAGAAGGAGAGGAAACCGTAATCAAAATATATCATGTGAAAAAATCTCCAATAAAAGAAAGAAAAAAATACATGAAATATATTTGTATTATGAATTGAAAACTTGGCATGTGTAAAATTATTTGTTGTGACACATTATCTGGCATATGCTTTACATCATATAATTTTAGATGTTTTTATTGTTATATTTTATGAACTCATATTCACATGTATTTAATAATGTAGTAATCTTGTCCATTGACCACAACATAAGGTTTCTTGCTTCTGAATTTTACAACAGTGTTTTAAGAAATTTAAAAGAAATATCATATCATCAACAGACTTGATTCAAGACAGTTATTAAGAGGGGCGGGGAGGAGATGAGGGAGGGGTGGGGAGGGTGGGAGGGAATGAGGGAGGGTGCTACGCCTGGGATGCAAAGTACCTAACCTGTAATTGATATAAAAATAAATAAATTTAAAAGAAAAAGAACTACCATTCCAGAGAAGGCAAGATGACAGCACCAGGAGGACGCTGCATCTGAGGAGCAGGACAGCAATGTCGGTACAGAGAATAAGAGACTGAAATCTGGTCCCTACAACAACAGCAATCTTGTTTCCCAGGTGAGAGGAAACTCCACAGTGCAGGAATCAGTCGGGTCCACTCTTAGGTCACCCAACCAGAACCCGGAAGAGATCCCAGGTCACACAGGCACTCAGTCACCAGACCAGAATTTACACACCTGTGTGTCCTGATCACCTTCCCAGGCTGAACAGTGGGCACACGAACACCAGAGACTTCGAGTCCCAGTAGCAAGAAAAACCCACAGGGAAGGTAGGAAACAGGACTGACCTTCGATCACCCAGCTTTTTCCCTGGAAAAGGTTCCACAGACCAGAGGGTGCACACTGCCAGCCCCAGAGGAGCTCCAGTGATGAGCACAGAAACCTGCTGCACACCCACTCTCCCTCACAGACAGTACTGTGTGCCCAGAGCATCAGAAACTCAGTTTCCCTGTAGGGAGAAAACCCCACATAGAAGGAAGCAAATGGGGACTGACTTAGATTATACAGTATATCCCTGGAAAAGGTCCCACAGCCTGGCAGGCACGCACACCACCAGCCCAGAGACCTGCTACACACCTTACTCTCTGTCACAGACAGAACTGTGCACACCAAGGCATCAGAGACTGGGAGTCCATGTCAAGAAAAAAAAATGGGAGACAGCATAGAGCATTCAGCTGATCCCTCACTATCACCTCCACCACCACACATGGGAAAGTTCTCCAGAAAAGGTCACAGGTTCCTGCCCAGGCATCAGGAGCCACCACTGCCAGCACCTGCGAGCTCTACGTGCCACCCCCAAAAACACAGACTGAGCCTTTCTGTTGGGAGAAAACACCACCATGGGGGAAACATCTGGCCCTACCTCAGGATACCTAGCCCTGGAAAAGTGTCTGGCTATCCACAGGCTCCTGACTTTAGCCTCCAGCTGCAAGCATGAGAGCAGATCTCACCTGTCACTGACTCCCACTTGGGTACTGGGGCACAGAGCCCTAACCTCAATCGTATGGAAGCATGGGATCCCAAGATCAACACCCAGATACCACTCCAAGGGGCAACCAGTTATCCCTAATTAAAACTGATCAAACCATGGGGCACCCAGGTTACAGCAGCAGCTCACTAAATTTACATCAAGAAACTCAGAAGCAGGGCAATGGTCTCGAGGACATCTCTGGGTGAGAGGAGAGCCCTCTTGACTAACAAGAGCCATAGCTACCACTCAGGTCTATATGCGAGAGGTGTGCTGTGGCAATTCCTGAAAAACACCAGACATTCAGTGACCAAATCCAAAAAGCTGAGGAGGCTACCATCAAGAAAAATCATCTTCCTGCCAAGGGGATTCTCTCCAACATAGGATTCCAGGAACCACCAGAAACTAACATCCATCACCTGAGATATGCTGGGTAGAGGCCAGCATAAAGCTCAACAAACAAAAGACAGAGCAATATGGAATCTCCAGAACCCAGTTATCCAGGGGCAAGTAGCCCTGGACACCACAGCATAAGTGAAATTCAAGAACAAGACCTAACATCTGTATTTATGAAGAGGATAATAAAAGAAACAAATAAAATGGGTAAAGAACTAGAGGAAGATAAAAACAAACAGATTATGGGCAACCGTATACTAATAGAGGAAGTTACAGCCAAAGAGTTTGTGGCCTTTAGAGAGGAAATACTTAAATCACTGAAAGAAATAAAAGAAACAGAGGAATATTCAAACAAACAGCTGAATGAATTAAAGGAAAATACCGTCATACAGGTGAAATAAATCAACAAAAAGGCTCAAGATCTGAAGACAGAATTGGAAAAATTAAAGAAAACAAAAATATAGGACATTGCAGAGAGAAAGAACTTAGGGAAGAAAACAGGAACTACAGAGGTAAACATAACCAATAGACTACAAAAGATGGAAGACAGAATCTCAGGTGTGGAAGATACAACGGAAGAAATCGATGCATCTTTCAAAGAAAATGTTAAATCTAAAAATATTCCTGACACAGATCATCCAAAAAATTCAAGAAAACAAGAAAAGATAAAACCTAAGAATAATAGGAATAGAGGAAAGAGAAGATTCCCTCCTCCAAGTCCCAGAAAATATTTTCAATGAAATAGTTGAAGAAAATGTCCCCAACTTAAGAATACAATAGGCCTATAGAACATACAATGAATTAGATCAGAAAAGAAAATCCTCCTGCCACATAATAATTAAAACAGTAAGTATAGAGAACAAAGAAAAAATACTAAAGGCTGCAAAGGAAAAAGGCCAGGTAACATATAATGGCAAGCCCATCACAATCACACCTGACTACTCAACAGAGACTATGAAAGCCAGAAGGGCCTAGACGGATGTCATGCAGAACCTAAGAGATCACAGATGTTAGCCTAGGCTACGATACCCAGCAAAACTCTTAATTCTCATAGAGGAAGAAAACTAGATATTCAATGACAAAAACAAATTTCAACAATACCTACACACAAATCCAGCATTACAGAAGACACTAGAAGGAAAAATACAAGTCAAGAATACTATCTACTTTCAAGAAAACATAGGAAATAATTAATCTCTCTACAGTAAAACAAAAAGTAACCAAGCACACAAACTTACTACCATAGCCAACATCAAAATCAAAGGATGTAATAGCCACTGGACATTAATTTCTCTCAACATCAATGGACTCAATTCTCCAATAAAAAGACACAGGATAACAGAATGGATCCATAAACAAGACCCAGAAATGTGTTGCATAAAAGAAACACACTTAAGTCACAAAGATAGACATTACCTGAGTGTAAGGGGCTGGAAGACTGTTTTCCAAGCAAATGGACCCAAGAAGCAAGCAGGAATAGCCATTTTAATAAGTGATAAAGTAGACTTTCAACCAAAATTAATAAAAAGAGATGGGGAGATAATCAACAAGCTAGACAAACCCTTAGCCAAACTAACTAAAAGGCAGAGAGACACTGTCCAAATTAAAATCAGAAATTAAAAAGGGGACATAACAACAGACTCAGAGAAAATCCAAACAAGCATTAGGACTCACTTCAAAAGTCTATATGCCACAAAATTTAAAAATCTAAATGAAATGGATAATTTTCTTGATTGATTCCACTTACCAAAGCTCAATGAAGACCAGGTAAATCAATTAAATAGTCCTATATCCCCTAAGGTAATAGAAGTGGTAATCAAATTCTCCCATCCAAAATAAGCCCAGAATCAGATAGTTTCAGTGAAGAATTCTACCAGACCTTCAAAGAAGAGCTAACTCCAGTTCTCTTCAAAACTATTCCACAAAATAGAAACAGAAGGAACAGTACCAAACTAATTTTATGAAGCCACAGTCACCTTGATACCTAAACCTCACAAAGACCCAAAAAAGGAAGAGAATTTCAGGCCAATCTCTCTTATGAACATTGATGCAAAATACTCAACAAAACAGTTGCAAACAAAATACAAGAACACATCAAAGATATCATCCACTCTGACCAAGTAGGCTTCATCCCACATATGAACAGGTGGTTCAATATACAGAAATCCATCAATGTTACCCACCATATTAACAAACTGAAAGGAAAAAAAAAACATGATAATCTCCTTAGATGCTGAAAAGCATTTGACAAAATCCAACATCCATTCATGTTTAAAGTATTGGAGTGATCAGGGATACAAGGCACAAACATAGACATAGTAAAGTCCATATACAGGAAGCCTATAGCCTACATCAAACTCAATGGAGAGAAACTTAAATTAATCCCATTGAAATCAGGGACAAGGAAAGGCTGCCCATATCTCTTCAAAATAGTTCTGGAAGTACTTGCTAGAGCAAAAGACAATTGAAGGAGATCAAAGGGATATGAATCAGAAGGGAAGAAACCAAAGTATCACTATTTGCAGGTGATATGATAGTATGCCTGAGTGACCACAAAAATTCTACCAGGGAACTCCAACAGCTGATAAAAAGTTCAGCAAAGTGGCTGGATACAAAATTAACTCAAAAAATAAAAAATCAGTGGCCCTTCTGGATATAAAAGACAAAAGGGCAGAAAAAGAAATTAGCGAAACAACACCCTTCACAGTAGCCACAAAAGACATAAAGTACCTTGGTGTGACCCTATCCAAGGAAGTCAAAGACTTGTATAAAAAAAAATCATGCCTCTGAAGAAAGAATTAGAAGAAGATTATCAGAAGATGGAAAGATCACCCATGCTCATGGCTTTGCAGGATTAACATAGTAAAAATGGCCACCTTACCAAAAGCAATCTAAAGATTCAACGCAATTCCCATCACATTACCGAAACAATTCTTTACAGACCTTGATGAAAAATTTTCAACTTCATATGGAATAACAAGAAACCCAGAATTGCTAAAACAATCCTCTGCAATAAAAGATCTCCTGGAGGTAGCTCCATCCCTAATCTCAAGTTGTACTATAGAGTAACAGTAATAAAAACTGCATGGTACTGGCATAGAAACAGAATGGTGGATCAATGGAACTGAATAGAAGACCCAGAAATAAACCCACACACCTATGGACACCTGATTTTTGACAAAATGCCAAAATCATACAATGGAAAAAAGATAGAATCTTCAACAAATAGTGCTGGTATAACTGGATGTCTACATGGAGAAAAATGAAAATATATCCATACTTATCAATCTGCACAAAACTAAAGTCCAAGTGGATCAAACACCTCAACATAAAAACAGACACATTAAATCTGTTAGAAGAAAAATTGGTGAAGAGACTGGAACTCATTGGCACAAGAGACAACTTCCTAAACAGAACAGCAGCAGCACAGGCTATAGGAGCAACAATCAATAAAAGGGACCTCATAAAACTGAAAAGCTTCTGTAAAGCAAAGGACACTGTCATCAAAACAAAACAACTTCCTAGAGATTGGGAAAGAATATTCACCAACCCTTTATCTGACAAAGGGCATATACCTAGTATATATAAAGAAGTAAAGAAGTTGAAAAGCAACAAATCAAGTAAGCCAAATTAAAAAAATAGGGAACAGAAGTAAACAGAGAATTCTCCACATAAGAATATCAAATGGCAGAGAAACACTTAAAGAAAGGCTCAATTTCATTAGCCATCAGGGAAATGCAAATCAAAACGGCCCTGAGATTTCAACTTACACCCATGAGATCAAAAACTCAAGTGATAACATATGATGGAGAGGTTGTGGAGAAAAGGGAACCCTCCTCCACTGCTGGTGGGAATGGAAACTTGTACAATTACTCTGCAAATCAATCTGGCCCTTTCTCAGACAACTAGGAATAACGCTTCCTCAAGATCCAGCTATACCACTAGTAGGCATATATCCAAAAGAGACTCAACTACACAATAAGGACATTTGCTTAACTATGTCTTTAGCAGGTTTATTTGTAATAGCCAGAAACTGGAAACGACCTAGATGCCCCTCAGCTGAGGAATGGATAGAGAAATTATGGTACATCTACATAATGTAATATTACTCAGCAATAAAAAGAAAGGAAATCATGAAATTTGCAGGTAAATGGTGGGAACTGGAAGGGATCATCGTGAGTGAGCTATCCCAGAAGCAGAAAGACACACAGGGTATATACTCACTCATATAGTCATATAATATGAAATAAACCTACCAAAATCTGCACACCTAATGAAACTAATCAAGAGGGAGGACTCCAGATAAAATGCTTAATCCCCATCCAGAAAGGCAAAGAGGATGGACATCAGAAGAAGGAGAAAACAGGGAATGAGTCAGGAGCCTGCCACAGAGGGCCTCTGAAAGGCCCTGCCCTGCAGACTGTCAAAGTAGATGCTGAGACTTATGGACAATCTTTGTGCAGAGTGGAGGGAATCTTCTGAAAGAAGTAGGAAATATTAAGATCTGGAGAGGACAGGAGCTCCACAAGGAGAGTAACAGAACCAAAATATCTGAGCACAGGGGTCTTTTCTGAGACTGATATTCCAACCAAGTACCATGAATGGAGATAACCTAGATCTCCTGCACAGATGTAGTCCATGGCAGTTCAGTGTCCAAGTGGATTCGATAGTAACGGGAACAGGGACTGTCTCTGACATGAACTGATTGGCCTGCTTTTTGATCTCCTTCCCCCGAGGGGTGAGCAGCCTTACCAGGCCACAGAGTAAGACAATGCAACCACTCCTGATGAGAGCTACTAGAATAGGATCAGAAGGAAGGAAAAGAAGACATCCCCTATCAGTGGTCTTGGGCAGGGGCATGCATGGAGAAGGGGGAGGAAGGGAGGGACTGGAAGGGGAGGGAGCTACAGGGGTGTACAAAGTGAGTAAAGTATATTAATAAAAAAATTTAAAAAACTACTACCATTCCTTCTTCAGATCCTATAATCTAAATTTTATTTTCTCAAACTGGCTTACTTACTAAAAGCTCTGCATGGCTTCATGTGTGATTCTATCCTCTGAAAATGACATGGACATTTATCTCTTTTTATTTATATTTTATTACAGTTTATTCACTTTGTATCCCAGTGGTAGCCCCTCTCTTGTTCCCTCCCAATCCTGCTCTCCCTCCCTCCTTCAGTGACCCTCCCCCTATCCACTGATAGTGGAGGTTCTTCTCCCCTTCCATCATACCCTGTGCAGACTAATAGAAGGTACTAGAATCCTTAAAGATAGAGTTTGGGGAACTGAATTTGGGTTTTGCAACATCAGTGCACACAATTCTTCAGCCTCTTCCCCTTCAACATATCCTCCTGTGTAAACACATGCAACCAGCTGCATATCAATTTTGAAAGAATAAACTAGAGTTTGCTCTGCATTTATTCCACTTCATGTTCTTATTGATAAAAGTTTTTAGAACTTTTTTTCAAATGTAAGTTAGGAAGTGCCAGTTAGAATCCTACTACAGTAATGCTGCTAAATTATTCTCATAATAGAGTTTTGTAATCAAAAGAGCATAATAAAATGCTATAAAAATAGATTTCATGATCTACCATCTGTCAGTTCCATTAAGTTTTAATCAATTTGGTTAAAATGTAAAAATTGGAACCCACTTGAATTAGAATGTCGTTTGGTACACTGCCTTTTACTTTCTCAGGACACATCAATGTTTACTAATTGCCATTTTATTTGTTGTCTCAAAACATTTTGCAAACTATCTTAGGACTCCATGTGCACAACTTCAGATGAATATGGGGCTGGTTTTTCTTTTCTAATGCTGAGAAAGGGGTTAGACTAGGGCAGATGGGAGAGTCTGTAAATCATTTTCACTTTAGAGAGCAAATATGATAATGGACTCTCTGCAGTTGAAGATGTTCTTCCAGAGAACACGACTTGTTTATTTTATTTTTATTTACAGTTTATTCATTTTGAAACCCATCTTTAGCTCCCTCTCACTTTGCCTCCCAATCTCACCCTCCCTCTTCTACACCCATGCCCCTCTCCCATCCCCTTCCATTTGATCCTAGTCTATCAAGTTCTCATCAGGATTGGTTTCTTTGTCTTCCTCTGTGGCCTGGTAAGGCTGCACCTGTGACAGGGAGGTGATCAAAGAGCAGGCCACTGACTTCATGTCAAAGACAGTCTCTTTTTCCATTACTAGGGAACCCAGTTTGTCATTGAGCTGCCATGGGCTACATCTGTGCAGGAGTTCTAGGTTACCTCCTTGAATGGTCCTTGGTGTCCGTATCAGTCTCAGAAAACACCCATGTTCAGATTTTTTGGTTCTGTTGCTCTCCTTGTGGAACTTCTGTCTGCTCCAGGTATTTCTGTCAACCCTTCCTTCATAAGATTCCCTGCAATATGCCCAAAGTTTAGCTATGAGTCTCAGCATCTGCTTTGATGTCCTGCATGGTAGTGTCTTTCAGAGGCCTTCTGTGGTAGGCTCCTGTCCTGTTCCCTATTTTCTTCCTCTTCTGATGTCAACTTGTATTCTGCAGGGGTGACTTGAATTTGAAGAATGCTGACATATCCCCCAAACCCTGGAACATCTCACCTCCAGCTCAGGATCCTCGGCTTTTTACTTCAAAGTATAAAAACTAGTGCTGGCTTGTCCAAATAGATTTTGAAGAAGGGATGTTTTTCTCTGTATACTTCTTATCATAAGACAGGCAAAGATAGTTATTTAAAGTATTCCACTGGTTATACAATTATATTCCCAGACATACCATCATGACTTGAGAATTTGTTGTTTTTACCTCTAATGTATAACATTGATCTGTCAGTGATGATGATCATATAGCTAGCAACTTGTCTGTAAAAGTTATTAAATTTTTAATAATTTGATTCCCCCTTTCCATCATTCATACCTTTCACTTTCATCTTTGTTAGATAATTAGTTTTCCAATTATTGTTATTTTCCTGTTTTGAATCCTCATTTACAGTTTTCTCCTACCAACCTCCAAAGGTAAAGAGAAATAACTTGAACATCCCCACTCATTACTGGTGTGTATCTCTGTGCATTGTACGGAAGAATCCTTGTTTCAGCTTCTTGGCTTTCCTTAAAAGAAGTATGAGGATTTTACTTTATTATTATTATTTTGCCCTTGCTCCTGTGCACATGTTAACTGTTCTACCATCTTTCATGATTATTTATCTCAAGATGTCTGTTGTTACACCTATCCTATGGCTTTATGTGAAAAATTTTGCCATTTATTGATCTTTTGACCTACTTGCTTTGGTATATAGAAGTCCTGGTACGTTTTTTGAATGATTTCATTAGGCATTTTACCTCTATTTTTATGGGTGTTTGTGCTATGAATATCAATGTGGAATGGAAATTATTTTCCTGATGTTAAGAAATAGTAATTTTCCTATCACTCATGTTCTTTGTTTCCTTCATGTTTGTCTGACAAACCGTCCTGCATATATATATTTCTTATGATTCTTGCTTTAAATAATATTCTCATTACTTTATCATTTTTATTTTGTTATTTTTGTTTGTTGCTTTTATGATGAATTATATTCTTAACTTTCTTGTGGAACATCAATTAAAATGGGAGTTTTTATATATGCTTGAGTGTAAATCACAAGGAGGTCTTAGGTTGAAAATTGATGATTGAAGATCAAACACAAATGTTATTATCTTAAATTGATGGCAGCCAATCATCTAGAGATTACATATATTGACTCTAACTAATTATTGTATTTTCCTGCCTGCCAAAATCTCACAATAGACATCCTGGTCCTCTACTTCATGAATTTATTTTCACTCCTCTGCCATGATGTTTCCTGATCTTATGTATGGAAGTTTTATTGTAGGTGAATAATTAAATAATTGGGGATGGGGGATAGGTTTCCCCCATGATTGCATTTTAACCAGCTGTGGCTATTTGCAATGTTCTCTGTGATCATCATTTTTGAAAGACTTTGTCTATCAGCAATCTCAACTCCATCTCCAGTATACCATAATCCATCTTTATTATTTTTAATTATTTTTATTTTTTACATTTTTATTTTATATTAATCACAGGTTATGTACTTTGTATCCCAGCCATAGCCCCCTCCCGCATTTCCTCCCTATCCCTCCCATCCCTCCCTCATCTCCACCCTGCCCCTTTCCAAGTCCACTGATAGGAGAGGACCTCCTTCATTTCCATCTGATCCTAGCTTATCAGGTATCTTCAAGACTGGCTGCAATGTCCTCCTCTGTGGCCTAGCAAGGCTGCTCCTCCCTCTGGGGAGGAGGACGGAGGTCAAAGAATCAGCCATTGAGTTCATGTCAGAAATAGTCCCTGTTCCCTCTTACTAGGGTACCCACTTGGATACTGAGCTATCATGGGCTACTTCCAAACAGGAATTGTAGGTTAAATCCATATATGGCCCTTGGTTGGAGAAAACAGTCTCATAAAAGATCCCTGTGCCCTGATATATTTGGTCCTTGTGGAGCTCCTGTCCTCCCCAGGTCATACAAACTCCCCCTTCTTTCATATGATTTCCTGCAGAAGGTTTGGTTATGAGTCTTAGCATCTGCTTTGATACACTGCTAGGTAAAGTCTTTCAGAAGCCCTCTGTCGTAGGCTCCTGCCCCGTTACTTGTTTTCTCCTACTTCCAATGAACATTCCTTTGTCTATTTAAGTGAGGATTTATAATCTTACCCCAGGTCCTCTTTCTTGTTTATCTTCTTTAGGTGTACAGATTTTATTATGTTTATCCTATCTTATAGGTCTTGTACCCACTTAAAAGTGAGTATATGCCATGTGTGTCTTTCTGCTTCCAGGATACCTCACTCAGGATGACTTTTTCTAGATCCCACCATTTGCCTGCAAATTTCATGATTTCCTTGTTTTTAATTGCTAAGCAGTAGTCCATTGTGTAAAAGTACCACAATTTTTGTATCCATTCCTCCCTTGAGGGACATCTGGGTTGTTTCAAGGTTCTGGCTATTATGAATGAAGCTGCTATGAACATGGTTGAGCAAATGTCCTTGTTTTGTACTTAAGCATATTTTGGATATATGCCTAGGAGTGGTAAAGCTGGATCTTGAGGAAGCACTATTCCTAATTGTCTGAGAAAATGACAGATCGATTTCCAAACTGGTTGTAGAAGTTTACATTCCCACAAGCAATGGAGGAGGGTGCCCCTTTCTCCACAAGCTTGTGTTGTCACTTGAGTTTTTTATCTTAGACATTCTAATGGGTGTCTTTATTGGTGTTTTATTTACCTTGATTTATAAAATTGTTTGTCTTACCTGTCCACAAGCTGTTTGGGGATTTATTTTCCTTTATTAACTACAAGACTGAGTAAATGTATGCAATCTACTGTACCGGGGCTTTGAATGGAAGAAAAATATAGTACAATATGCCTTCCGAACTCTTTATCTGGACATTATAATTTGGTTTCATCCAAGAGAATTTATATGTTATTGATGTGTAAGCACTGTATTTAAAAAATGAAAGAAAATTATTATGTTTAAATAAATAAACTTGTCTTGCCTTCACACTGCAAATGCTACATGATTATACTTCTTAAATAGTGTACCATAAAATAATGTACCATAACATACGAATATGAATGGTCTCTGTGCTTATTTACCTCTTCTTGCAGCTATACAGTTGTAGGTGTGTGTGTGTGTACATATGTGTGCATATTTCTCTCTATGTGTATTTTTGTTTATTAATCATGATTGTTTTAGTCTCTAATGTCTGCAAAACTCTATTAAAGTAACTGAAATAAACCTAATAATATCCCTGAAAGCAATGATCTTAGCTTATTATTACAATTACTTATCAATTTTTGCTTATAAAAAAAGACAAATAAAGCAAAGGTATAGGATTATATGTTTTGTGTAGATTTTGTAAAAATAATGGATTTTGCTCATTTAATTTTTTTTAAACACTACTCAGCAATTTTTTTTAAATTTATTTATTTTTATCTCAGTCACAGGTTAGGTACTTTGAATCCCAGGCGTAGCCCCCTCCCTCAGTCCCTCCTACCCTCCCACTCCCTCCCTC
>JAQQSO010003535.1:0-13483 GCA_028658305.1 Pachyuromys duprasi
ATTATAGAATGGCAGAAAAACACTTAAAGAAATGCTCAACGTCCTTAGCCATCAGGGAGATGCAAATCAAAACAACTCTGAGATTTCACCTTACACCCACCAGAATGGCTAAACTCAAAAACTCTAGTGACAATGCATGCTGGAGAGGTTGTGGAGAAAGAGGAACCCTCCTCCATTGCTGGTGGGAATGCAAACTTGTACAACCACTCTGGAAATCAATTTGGCGCTTTCTTAGACAATTAGGAATAGTGATTCCTCAAGACCTTAGGCATATATCCAATAGATGCTCAAGTACACAACAAGGACATTTGCTCAACTATGTTCATAGCTGCTTTATTTGTAACAGCCAGAACCTGGAAACAACCCAGATGTCCCTCAGTTGAGGAATGGATACAGAAATTATGGCACTTTTGCACAATGGAATACTACTCAGCAATTAAAAAGGAGGAAATCATGAAATTCGCAGGCAAATGGTGGGACCTGGAAACAATCATCCTAAGTCAGGTATCCCAAAAGCAGAAAGAAACATATGGTATATACTCACTTATATAGTCCTATAGGATAGGAAGGTTATGCTGAAATCTATACACCTAGGGAAGGTATACAAGAAGGAGGACCAAGGTTGGTGTGATCAATGCTCATTTAGATGAACAAATGGGATGGACATTGAATGGAGGACAGGAGCATACCAAAGAGGACCTCTGAACGAATCAATATAGCAATGTATCAAAGCAGATATTAAGACTCACAACCAAGCCTTCGGCAGAGGGCGGGAAATAATAATAAAAATAGGGGAAGTTAATAAGACTTGTGGAGAACAAGAGCTCCACAAAGACCAAACTGAGCAGGGCACAGGGGTCTTATATGAGACAGTTTCTCCAACCAAGGACCATGTATGGATATGTCCTAGAACCCCAGCTCAGATGTGGCCCATGGTAGCTCGGTGTCCAACTGAAGACCCTAGTAACGGGAATAGGGACTGTTTCAGACATGAATTCGATGGCTGGCTTTTTGACCCTCTCCCATACACACCAGGGAGTAACAGCCCGTCTAGATCCCAGGGGAGGACATTGTAGCCAGCCCTGAGGAGACAAGATGAACTGGGGTCGGATGGAAGGGGAGGAGATCCTCCCCCGTAGGTGGACTTGGAGTGGGCGGAGAGGAGATGAGGGAAGGATAAGGAGAGTGGGAGGGAAAGAGGGAGGGGGCTATGCCTGGGATGCAAAGTACCTAACCTCTGATTGATATAAATATAAATGAATAAATAAATAAATAAATAAATAATTCATTTACAAAAAAAAAGAAATATTGTATTCAAACTTTCACACTTGCCTGTTAAATTTTAAATCTACTGTGGACTAGTTTAATTTTTATGTCAAACATTGGTTAATTTATATCAATAAAATCAGTTTCTTTAAACATGAATCTTAACAGGGCATAGTGGCACATGCCTTTAATCCCAGCATTCAGGGAGGCAGAGGCAGACCAAACTGGCCTCCAAAGTAAATCCTGAACAGCCAAGGCTACACAGAGAACACTTGTCTCAAAAAAAACCAAAAAATAAGTAAACAAATAAACAAAAATTAATTTTGAAAAATAAATAGATATATAAACTTGTTCAAAATTGTATGTTGTACTACAAAGTCAATATAGAAGACCTGGGCATTATTAATTCTCTTTTATTATCATCATGCTTGTCAATGTTCATTGCACTATAAAATTGTACTATGCTCAGACATACTTATACTTATACTTATACTCAATAATTCAAGCATCCATTGCTTGTAGTTGGGTAGGTAGATGCTACGCTCCTGACTTTTGGTTGGAACAAAGCTATGCTTAAGACCTTGTTTTCATAGGCAGAAAATCACAGAAGTCATTGTCTAGAGTTTTTGCTTAGTGGGGATGTAAAATGAGACTGGTTCTGGCTGGTTGTAGCATATTCCTTTAATCCTAGCACTACGGAGGCAGAGGCAGGCAGATCTTTGTGAGTTCAAGACCAGCCTGTTCTACAGAGAGAGTTCCAGGAGAGCCAGAGCTGTTATACATCAAAACTCTGTCTCCAAAGAAAGAAAGAAAAAGAAAGAGAGAGGGGGGCGGAGGGATGGAAGGAAGAAAGGAAGGAAGGAAGGAAGGAAGGAAGGAAGGAAGGAAGGAAGGAAGGAAAAGAAAGGCTGGTGAGTGAGTCATAACATTTCAGAATTGATGAAAAATAAACTTACTCCTGTCTGCATCTATTTGTTGTCTTTTGGGGTTTTTCCCATGTCAACCATGAACTTTTTACTTCTCTTTTGACACAACAAATGTGCACCTGTAGTTTATATTTCAGTATTTATTGAAGGCAACATGATTTTTGTGTGTGTTAAAGAAACTATAAATATGAAATGATGTTTGTTTGTTAGGTCTTACTTCAAAACCTTATATGCCACAAAATTTGAAAATCTAAATGAAACAGACATTTTTTATTCATAGATTCCACTTACCAAAGTTGAATCAAGATCAGATAAAAAGTAAATAGTGCTATATCCCCTAAGGAAATAGAAGCAATCATCAAAAGTTTCACATCCAAAATAAGCCAAGTGCCAAACAGTTTCAGTGCAGAATTCTACCAGACCTTTAAAGAAGAATTAATGGCAATATTTCTCAAAACATTCCATACAAAAAGAAACAGAAGGAACATTATCAGCCTCATTATATGTCATCACAAAGAGACAACAAAGAAAGAGAATTTCAGGCCCATCTTGCTTATGAACATTGACACAAAAATACAAAATCTCACAAACTGAGTCCAAAAACACATCAAAGATATCATGCACCATGACCAAGTAGGCTTCAACCCAGGCATGCAGGGTTGGTGCAATATACAAAAATCCATCAATGTAATCCACCATATAAACAAACTGAAAGAAAAAATAAACACACATGATCCTCTTCTTAGATGCTGAAAGAGCATTTGACAAAATCCAAAACTCATTCATGTTTAAAGTCTTGGAGAGATCAGGGATACAAGGCACTTACCTAAACATAGCAAAGAAAATATACAGCAAGACTATAGCCTATGTCAAACTGAACAGAGAGAAACTTAAATCAATTCGACTGAAATTAGAGACAAGACAAGGATGACCACTCTCTCAGTATATCTTCAACATACTAGTGGAAATCCTAGCTAGAGCAGGAAGACAACTAAAGGAGATCAAGGGGACATGAATTGGGAAGGAAGAACTCAAAGTATCACTATTCATAGATGATGTGATTGTATACATAAGTGACCCCCAAAACTCTACCAGGGGACTCCTAAGAGCTAATAAATACCTTCAGCAAAGTGGCCAGGTATGAAATAAACTCAAAAAAAGAAAAGAAATTCAGTAGCATTCTTGTATACAAAAAACAAAAAGTTAGGGGAACAACACCCTTCATAGTAACTTGGCGTAACATTAACAAAGCAACTGCAAGACTTGTTGAAAAACGAAACAAAACAAAACAAACCCCAAAACTTCAAGTCTCTGAAGAAAGAAATTGAAGATGGAAAAGATGGAAAAGAAGATGGAAAGGTCTCCCGTGCTCATAAATTAGTAGGATCAACATAGTCAAAATGGACATCTTACCAAAAGCAATCTACAGATTCAATGCAATTACCATCAAAATACCAGTACAATTCTTTAAACACTTTAAAAAAACAATTTTCAACTTCATATGAAAAAAAAACAAAAAATAAGAATACCTAAACAATCCTGTATGATAAAAGATCATCAGGAGGTATCACCATACTGGATCTAAAGCTACAATATAGAGCAACAATAATAAAAACAACATGGTGTTGGCATAGAAACAGACTGGTGGATCAGTGGAAATTAGTTGAAGACTCAGAAATAAACCACACACCTACAGACACTTGATTTTTTTTGACAAAGGAGCCAAAACCATACAATGGAAAAAAGGTAGCATCTTCAACAAATGGTGCTGGTTTAAGTGGATTGTCCACATGTAGAAAAATGCAAATAGTCCAATGTCTAGCTCTCTGCAAAAAACTCAGGTCCATGGGGAGGGGCATGCATGGAGGGAGGCATCAGGAGGGAGGAGGAAGGGAGCTACAGGAGGGATACAAGGTGAATAAAGTGTAATTAATAAAAAATTTTTTAAAATAAATATTAAAAAGAAAAACTCAAGTCCTAGAGGATCAAAGACCTCAATTTAAAACCAGACACACTAAATATGTTGGAAGAAAAGTAGGGAAGAGCCTTGAACTCATTGGCACAGGAGACAACTTTCTGAACAAAACACCGATAGCACAGGCTCAAAGATCAACAATTAATAAATGGGACCTCATGGAACTGAAAAACCTTCCGTAAAGTCAAGGGCACTGTCAACAGAACAAAATGACAGCCTACAGACTGGGAAAGCTCTTCACCAACTCTACCTCTGACAGAGGGCTGATATCCACAATAGATAAAAAATTCAAGAAATTAAACTGCAACAAACCAAATAATTCAATTAAAAATTAGGTACAGATCTAAACAGAAAATTCTTAACAGAAGAATATCTAATGAAGGAGAAACATTTAAAGAAATGCTCAACGTCCTTAGTTATCAGGGAAATGCAAATCAAAATGAGCCTGAGATTCCATTTTATACCCATCAGAATGACTAAGACAAAAACAAAACAAAACAAAGAGCAACAAACAACAAACAAACCTCAAGAGACAGCACATGCTGAAGAGGCTGTGGAGAAAAAGGAAGCTTCCTCCATTGCTGATGGGAGTGCAAACTTGTACAACCACTTTGGAAATCGATCTGGCCCTTTCTCAGGCAATTAGGACTAGTGCTACGTTAAGACACAGCTATACCACTCTTGATCATATACCTGAAAGATACTCAACCATACAACGCGGACATTTGCTCAACTATGTTCACAGAAGCTTCATTCATAATAGCTAGAATCTAGAAACAACCTAGATGTCCCTCAACCAAAGAATGGATACGGAAATTATGGTACGTTTACACAATGGAATACAACTCAGGTATTTAAAACAAAGAAATCTGATGGGTGCAAAATGGAATCTCAGAGTCATTTTGATGTGCATTCCTCTGATGACTAAGGATGTTGAGCATTTCTTTGTTTCACTGCCATTCTATGTTCCTCTGTTGAGAATTCTGCTTAACTCTGTACCCCATTTTTTTATTGGATTGTTTGGTTTGTTGGTGTCTGATTTCTTTATATATTCTGGCACATTTACACCCTGGAATACTATTCGGCTATTAAAAACAAGAAAATCATGAAATTTGCAGGCAAATGGATGGAACGAGAAAAGATCATACTGAGTGAGGTAACCCAGAACCAGAAAGACACACATGGTATATATACTCACTTATGAGCAAATATTATCCTTATAATATAGGATAAGCACACTAAAGTCTACATACATAAAGAAGCTAAATAAAAAGAGTACCCTAGGGAAGATTTTTAAATCTCATTCAGAAGGACAATAGGATAGACACCAGAAGTGGTAGAAGAGAGGGAACAGGACAGGAGCCTACCATAGATGTCTTCTGAAAGGCTCCACCTGACAGCGTATCAAATCAGATGCTGAGATCCACAGTTAAACTTTGGGGAGAGTGCAGGGAGTCTCATGGAAGAGGGATAGAAAGACACAGAGGGTATATGAGCTCCACAAGGAGACCAACAAAGCCAAAAAATCTGGGCCCAAGAAGGCCTGCAGAGACTGATGCACCGAAAACGGATCATGTGTGGAGAGGACCTAGATCCTTTGCTGAGATGCAGCCAATAGGCAGCTCAGTCTACATGTAGGTACCTGAGTAAGAGGAACAGGGCCTGCCTTGGCTATGAACATGGTTACCTGCTCTTTGGTTCCTTACCTCTGGCAATGTGGCTTTTCCAGACCACAAAGGAAGAGAATCCTGGCAGTCCTGATGAGATTTGATAAGCTAGGGTCAGATGGCAGGGGAGAAGGACTCCTTCTTTCAGTGGACTAGGGAATAGGGCAGAAGAGGGAGGGAGGATGGGAATGGGAGGAGATTAAGGAGGGGTTACAATCAGGATGTAAAGTGAATAAATTATAAAAAATAAATTTAAATTTTTTTTATAAAAGGAAAAAAGGGAGCTGAAAACAGGAATGGATCACTCTACTTCTTGATGCAAGTGCTATGTGGCCAGCTTCCTTTATCATCTGCTGTTGTGACTTTTCTGCTATGGTGGGCTTTGTTCTTAAACTCTGAGCCAGAATAAAACCTTGTTCCCTTAAGTTGCTTTTGACAGAGCATTTTATCTTAGCATCAGAAAAATTAATTAAGGCAAAAAATTTGTACCAGAAGTGGAGTCATTATTCTGATAAGTGTGTGTTTTGCATGTCTTTATAACTCTTTCATGGTTGAAATGTGAAAGTCTGTATGGAGGGCTTACTTTGCTATTCCCTTGGGAACTTGGAAGACAAGAATGTTGAGAGACAGTATACAGGCGAAGAGGCTTCACTCATGAGATTTCAAAGGAGAGTAAGGACCCTATCAATCAGAAACTTGACTGAGGATCTTTCATGTAATCTTTTGGCCAAGAATTTGATTTATTGTACCCGAGAACTTAGTCAAGTTGAATTTAAAAATAAACTAGTTTGTTTAACACAGGAAATTTCAAGACAGGAAAGTGTTCAAGCTAGCAGCAAGTAGCTGTAACTGCCCAAACTATCAGCAACATTGAAGAGAAAACTCCTGTACTTCACTACAACTATAGAAAAGGTACTCTAACAGAAAACCCTACTCATCTGATGATCTGTTTTATGGAGATCAAATTCTTTTGAAGCCTAAACTGAAGGGGTTCTCAGAATCAGAACATGGAAACTAACGCAGCTGTGGCCCAAAGGAATTTGGTTGCTTCTCATATAGGCATTAGACTTGGCCAGGATGTGCATGTGATGTTGGTTTTGCAGGTATAGAAGATGCATGGTTAAGGGGTCACGGAGTTTGGCCTTACGGTCTCATAAAGAAGCTGAGGCCAAATTGTAGTGAGAGTTTTGGTCTCTTTAAAAACCCAGTTATGTTATGTAAATACATTTTTTATTTTAATTCCAAGTGTGGAATATGAGGTTGTTTCAGATTGTCCGCAGCAGCTAATTATAATGTGTCTCATGCTCTGGCAAGGATATGATTTTTGGCAGCTGCAGATGGTTTAATTTTGGGAATTCTTGAGAGGGTGTAAACAGGAGAGGACCTGTGGAGGCTGCTGCTCCCCCATTGCTGGGCCTGCTGCTTTGGTTCCTGCTGTTGTAGGTTCCTGCTGCTGCTGCTGCTTTTGCTGTTGCTGGATTCATGATTGGGGATTTGCTAGTTTGCTTGATTGCTGAATATTCTGATGAGGAAGATTAGACTTGCCCATAGGAAACCAATGACCCTGATCAGTAAGAAATAGTTTAAAGAGGTGGAGAAGGATGGTAGGTATAAGAACCCAAATAAAATAGCAAATATATATATATATATATGCATACATACATTATATCTATACATATATATATATATGTGTGTGTTTATGTCTATATCAAATGATGTATAGCGAGGTAGAAGTCCCCCCAAGGAAGCTCTAAAAGACCATTGTGTGAAGCAGCAAAGGTTAAGCGCAAGATGTACATAGGGAGAGAAGAGGGGCGGTGGGGGGATTGGGAGGAGATGAGGGAGTGAGCTGCAGCAGGGATAAAAAGTGAATAAATTGTAAGAAATAAAAATTTTAAAAAAGAAACTGCTTAGGTGTCAGAGGAGACGTGGACTTTTAAACCATTGGAATTTGTTAAAGATTATGGAGACTTTTAAAGTTCGATTACATTTTACATTATGAGATGAGCATGAGACTTTTGGGGGACAAAAGATGGAAGGTTATGTGATTTGTTTAGGTTAATCTAAATTTTCAAGAATTCAACTTCAAAGCTGAGCAGCGGTGGTACACTCCTTGAAGAGGCAGGCAGGATTACAAGTTTGAGGCCAGCCTGGTCTACAGATAAATTCCAGGGCAGCCAGGGCTACACAGGGAAACCTTCTCTTGAAAACAAAACAAATATAACAAAACAAAAGAATAAAAAAGTATAACTTCAGGAAAAGTTTGTGTGAGGTTATCTTGGTTACGTTAATAAAGGCAGGAAAAACTGCAAACTGTATGTACCATCGTTTTTTCTGTGTTACACCCCTGGACTATATGAAAGGGATAAAGGGAGCTGAGTTCAGACATTTGCTGATCCCCCCCCCCCTTTTTTTTGACTGTGGATGCAGTGTAGCCATCTGCCTTAGTCTCCTGCTGCTGTTACTTCTCTGTATGATGATGGCCTGTGAGCTTGACCTATGAGTCAAAAGATTCCTTTTTTCCTTAGGTTGCTTTTGTTACTTTATCATAATAAGTCTATTTTCTCATTATTTCCTAGAACCTATTTCCTTATTTAAAAAATATTCATGGTTTGTAATTTTATTTGGAAGGAAGAGGAAGGATTACTCTTCTCCAGGATGTGTCCAGAAATTTGAGACTTTTAGTCTGCTCTCTGTCTTTCTCTGTCTCTGTCTCTCTCTGTGTATTCCTTTTTCAAATAACAGTGTTTTTATATGAGAATAAAATTTCTACCTCACACAAACATACAAAGAGAATTCAGTAATATAAACAAGTTATCACAGAAATATTAAAGTATTTAGCATAAAGACATAAAAGCACTTCATATAATATAAAATTAACTAATTCATTGTACCATTAACTAGTTCGTTGTTTAAAGGTATTGGACAATATAATGGCAATGTAATGGGAAAGTACCTAAAATATTACTTTCATGTATTAAGCTGGCTACATAAAAAGTTAAAAGTTAGGTTTTAATTATTTATGTTAATTCATTAACACTGTGTCAAAATCCCTACCACGTCTTTTGCCAAACAAATTTTTGGAAATAGGCAAAAAAAAAAAGTTGTCAATTAAACAATGACAACTTTAATTGCAAAGATATAATTATGATGTTTCAATATTTTCTGCTGAAGACTCTTTAACATTCAGCAGGGTGGGAATCATTAGAGTATGGCAACATTCGGACACTTGGTTTAAATATGAGAAAGCTGCTACAGATGAAAAAAACAAAGATGAGTAGAGCAAGAGAAGGTTAGTGTGTCTCCTGAGCAAAAGTCCCCTGAACAAAATCTCTCTTTCCTGGTTCTCCATCCTATCGCTGAGTCACAGGCCATAAAAAAGTAAAAACTTTGATTTCTTTCTTCATGCTAGCATCCAACTCAGTGTCCCTGGGCATAACGATAGTATCTGATGTGTGTAGTTAACATGATATTATTATCCTTCACACCAAGGGAGTTTCACCATTCTTCCTAGTAATTAAGCTAGTAATTACCAAATACTTCCTGTGACAACTACCAATGTAGATATGTTAACCTTATTGCTAATATCATTTCATAATGGTAAGGAAGCAGATGTTACTGTATAAAGCTCAGAATTACCGAGTTATTTTCCATGATTTCCATAGTTGATATGAAAGAAGAAAGAGAGGGGGAAGAGAGAGAGAGAGAGAAAAGAGAGACTGTTTCTTCTACCTAAAGTGTATCAGACATGTTGCAAGACACTAGGGACAAGATCGAGTCTCTTCCCTGGAGGATGTTAGATTCAAATACACAAACAGATAAATAAACCACACAATTACATGATAAGACATGAAGACTGAAGTAGTATATTCTAAAAAAGATATTGGTAGCTTTGGCATTAAGTAATCAGGTAGGGGGCTTCCCCCTGGTGTCTTAGTTACTGTTACTGTTCTACTGCCATGAAGAAACACCATAACTTAAAGCAATTCATCAAATAAAGCATTTAACTGAGAGCTTGCTTAAAGTTTTAGAGGATCAGTCCGTGATCATCATGATTAGAAACAGACAGGCATGCTGTGGGAGCTGAGAGCTTTACCTGTTGATCCACAGGCAGTGGGGAGAGGGGAGGGAGAGTTGGTATGAGCTTTTAAAAGCCCAAAGCTCACCCCCAGTGACACACTTCCTTCAACAATGCTGTACCTTCTAATCCTTCCCAAAGAGTTCCACTAACATGTGACTAAACATTCAAATATACGAGCCTATGGGCATCATGCTCATTCAGATCATCACATGGGGAAGAGCAGTGTTCCTTTTTCAGAACTCCTCAGTTGCTTGCAGTTCTTTGGCAAGGGTGAGGCCCCATGCGCTTGTCCCCATTTCGCATTAGTATGTCCACTGGATCTTAGTTGTTCAGCCCTTGTTTAGGCATCCATGTTGATAAGACTTCATGAGTGCAGCCTCTCTGACATTTTTTTTTGTCATCACAATCCCACAGAAAACTTCCTATTCATCTAGCTCTTACTCTGAAGTTCTAATTTAAAAACTGAGACTCTTATGATCCCTCATTAGAATGGAGCCGAAGTCCCCAAAGTAAACATGTTATGGCTGCACGTCAAAAGTCTAACTGCTCTGTATGCTATCAGCATTTATCAGAGATAAGTTTGTAAAGCTCCTTTAGTAAAATAGAAAAAGGAAGCAGGACAATAGGCTTTCTCCTATTTCTCTGTTGTCTCTTCCCACTTGTTTCTTGTTTTTTAACTGCTTATTTTTGTATGCCACCGGGTGATGTTAAAGCAACAGCAACATCCCCCCCCCCAAAAAAAAAACCAGAACAACAAATGACAGAGACATGAAGAAAGTTGGACGAAGAGATCCCTATAACTCACAGCTTTCTTGCCTCACAGTTGTATCTAGAGTCTTTGTGGCCCTAGGGATCTATTACAGAAAAGACTTCAAGTCATTGTTACATAAACTTCCTTTATAGAAAAGAACATTCCAAATATAGACCATATCCAAAAAACTCTCCATCTATTCCCTCCCCGCCTAAAAAAGTGTCTTGTGTCTTTTATTCAGCAACAACAGAAAAGATCAATTGTATCATTTGAAAAAAGCAGTATTTTTTTTCACACCTACACATAAAACAAGTTATTGTCAACTAAGTAATTTGTGGTTTTAGGGTAGGGTTTTGAAGGCATCACTTGAGTTTGTGTGTGTGTGTGTGTGTGTGTGTGTGTGTGTGTGTGTGTTTGGAAGCTATTATTCCATAATTACTTTGTTCCAAAGCCACTAAGCACACGTACCCTGGCTCTCATGTCTTTCTCTCCATTCAGTTCTTAACCTCCTATTTCCTCCTGATCTTATGCTGTTTTTGTTGTTGTTGCTGTATTGTGACCTTATAAAAAATGGTGAGCTCTATTAGAAAATGTCTTTTTTTCACTCTGCTGGTTGTCATAAAGTCTACTAAAAAAGTAGCCAGTATACTAAGTACTTAAAAGATTATCAATCATTCCCATGTTTGGGTCCTGAATTTTGCATTTCAAGAACTCACAATACTGTTTTTTCATTGTTGTTGTTTTATTTTGTTTTGTTTTTTTAAGGAATAATGCTGAAATTTTAATAGTCCTGGAAAATACAATATAAATTTTATTTTTTAAAGCCCTATTTTTATTTTATGTGTGTGAGTGATTATACATAAGTAAGTGTACTGCATGAGTACTTGGTACCCACAGAGGCTTAAAGGAGTTGGATCTTTCAGGTACTGGAGTTAGGAAGAGCTGTGAACTGCGGTGTGGGTGCTGAGAATTGAATTCAGGTCAATTCTTAGCAGAATCATATAAGCAGTAAGTAATCTTAACCATTGAGCTTTATTTACAGATTTTAATGTAGATTTTAAAACAGTTTTAAATATTGTCAGAAATAGTTAAAATAAAAATGAAGCCTCTATAAACATATTATGGGCAAGTTATCATGTTCACATAAATTACATGCCAGTACAGCTGATTCATTTTAAAATAGAGTTTACTTTCTTTCTAAAATATTTTTTTAAAAATTTCACAATTTATTCATTTTGGGTCCTGATGGTAGCACCCTCCCTCATCTCCTCCGCGTCCCACCCTCCCTCATAAACCTGTGATGCATTTATTCATCACACTGCCCTCATCTTTTATTTAAAGACTGTTGCCTTGCCTTGTAGACTTTCTTTTCTTGTAGCTCTTGCTACATCCAGAAATTAAATTACAGGAAATGACTGTCGTTGACTGATGCCTTTCAAGGCTATTCTGATTTCTCTTATTTCTTATCAATTGATTGACAAGAAGGAGGCTGAAACCTACTGAAGCCCCTAGCTTCTCTTTTTCTTTATTCTTTGAAATTTTCATAGATGTATGCAGTGCATCTTAGTATTATCTGTCTCCACTCCTTCCCTTCACCTACTCTCTCCCTCTTCCCAATGCATGCAGCCCTTGCTTCAGTCAGTGCTATCCCTCTGCTCATGGCTGCGAAGTTACCCTCTGGTGTATGGGGAGCCTGACAGCGGCTATCCCTCCAAGAAGTGTGACTTTTCTCCCTTCAGCAGTCATCAAAAATCAGAGATGGGGCCAGATGATCCCTTCTCTGCCTGTTGGAAGATATTTTTAATGTAATTTATTTATTTTTATATCAATCACAGGTTAGGTACTTTGCATCCCAGGCACAGCCCCCTCCCTCATTCCCTCCCACTCTCCCCATCCCTCCCTCATCTCCTCCCCACCCCCTCCAAGTCCACTTACTCAGAAGGACCTCCTCCCCTTCCATCCAACCCCAGATCATCTTGTCTCCTCAGGGCTGGCTGCAATGTCCTGCCCTGGGATCTAGCCAGGCTGTTACTCCCTGGTGTGTATGGTGGAGGGTCAAAGAGCCAGCCATCAAGTTCATGACTGAAACAGTCCCTGTTTCCCTTACTAGGGTCTTCAGTTGAACATTGAGCTACCATGGGCCACATCTGAGTGGGGGTTCTAGACCGTATCCATATATAGTCCATGTTTGGAGAAATTGTCTCATATAAGACCCCTGTGCCCTGCTCAGTTCGGTCTTTGTGGAGCTCTTGTTCGCTCCAAGTCTTACTAACTTCCCCTATTTTTATTATTACTTCCCGCCCTCTGCCGAAGGCTTGATTGTGAGTCTTAATATCTGCTTTGATACATTGCTATATTGATTCGTTCAGAGGTCTCTTTGGTATGCTCCTGTCCTGTTGCTTGTTTTTTCCTCCATTCAATGTCCATCCCATTTGTTCATCTAAACGAGCATTGATTATACCAACCTGGGTCCTCCTTCTTGTTTATCTCCCCTAGGTGTGTAAATTTCAGCATGACCTTCCTATCCTATAGGTCTATATAAATGAGTATATACCATATGTTTCTTTCTGCTTTTGGGATACCTGACTTAGGATGATTGTTTCCAGGTCCCACCATTTGCCTGCGAATTTCATGATTTCCTCCTTTTTAATTGCTGAGTAGTATTCCATTGTGTAAAACTACCATAATTTCTGTATCCATTCCTCAACTAAGGGACATCTGGGTTGTATCCAGGTTCTGGTTATTACAAATAAAGCAGCTATGAACATAGTTGAGCAAATGTCCTTGTTGTGTACTTGAGCATCTATTGGATATATG
>JAQQSO010003536.1:0-13483 GCA_028658305.1 Pachyuromys duprasi
TCATTTTTGATTTTGTTGATTTGTGTGGTGTCTCTTTGCCTTTTAATTAGTTTGGCTAAGGGTTTGTCTATCTAGATTTTCTCAAAGAACCAGCTCTTGGTTTCATTGATTCTTTAAATTGTTTTATTTGTTTCTAATTTGATTTCAGTCCTGAATTTGATTATTTCCAGGCATCTACTTCTTTTTGTTGTGTCTGCTATTTTTTACCCTACGGCTTTTAGGTGAGCCATTAAATTGCTTGAATGAGATGTCTCAAATTTCTTTTTGAAGACACTTAGTGCCATGAACTTTCCTGTTAGCACTGCTTTCATTGTGGCTCATAAGTTTGGGTATGTTGTGTCTTCATTTTCATTGAATTCTAGGAAGACTTTAATTTCTTTCTTTATTTCTTCCCTGACCCAGCTGTCACTTAGTAGCAAGATGTTCAGTTTCCACCTGTGTAGCCTTTTTGCTTTTTCTGTTGTAGGTGAGGTCCAGCTTTATTCCATGGTGATCAGATAGGATACAAGGGATTATTTCAATCTTCTTGTATCTGTTGAGGCTTGCTTTGTGACCAACCATATGGTCTATTTTGGAGAAGGTTCCATGAGGTGCTGAGAAGAAGGTAAATTCTTTTGTGTTTTTGTGTAAGGTTCTGTAGATATCTGTTAGGTCCATTTTATTCATGACCTCTGTTAGAGACATTGTTTCTTTGTTTAATTTTCTGTTCTGTTGACCTGTCCTTTGTTGAGAGTGGGGTGTTGAAGTCTCCCACTATTAATGTCTGGGGATCTATGTGTGATTTAAGCTTTATCAATGTTTCTTTTACAAATGTAGGTGCCCTTGTATTTGGGGCATAGATGATCAGGATTTTGATGTCTTCTTGGTGGAATTTTCCCTTGACAAGTATGAAGTGTCCTACCCCATCTCTTTTTATTAATTTTGGTTGAAAGTCTATTTTAACAGATAGTAGAATGGCTACTCCTGCTTGCTGCTTGTTTCCATTGACTTGGAAAACTGTCTTTGAGCCCTTTACCCTCAGGTAGTGTCTATCTTTGTGACTTAGGTGTGTTTCTTGTAAGCAACAGATTTTTGGGTTTTGTTTAGGCATCCATTCTGTTAGTCTATGTCTTTTTATTGGAACACTGAGTCCATTGATGTTGAGAGAGCTTAATGAGCAGTGGCTATTATATCTTTTGATTTTGATGTTGGCTATGGGAGTAAGTTTGTGTGCTTGGTTACTTTTTTGTTTTGTTTTGTTTTGCTGTAGTGAGATTAATTATTTCCTGTGTTTTCCTGAAAGTTGTTAGTTTTCTTGGGTTGTATTTTTCCTTCTAGTGTCTTCTGTAATGCTGCATTTGTTTGTAGGTATTGTTGAAATTTGTTTTTGTCATTGAATATTTTGTTTTCTCTGTCTATGATGACTGAGAGTTTTGCCGGTTATAGTAGCCTCAGCTGACATCTGTGATCTCTTAGGGTCTGCATGATATCCATGCAGGCCCTTCTGGCTTTCATAGTCTTTGTTGAGAAGTCAGGTGTGATTCTGATGGGTTTGCCATTATGTGTTACTTGGCCTTTTTCTCTTGCAGCTTTTAGTATTTTTTGTTGTTGTTGTTCTGTATACTTACTGTTATATTATTATGTGGTGGGAGGATTTTCTTTTCTGGTCTAATGTATTGGGTGTTCTGTAGGCCTCTCCTTTTAAGTTGGGGAAAATTTTTTCAATGATTTTCTTGAAAATATATTCTTGGTCTTAGAGTAGGCAATCTTCTTTTTCCTCTTTTCCTATTATTCTTCGGTTTTGTCTTTTCATGATGTCTTGGATTTCTTGGATGGTCTGTGTCAGGAATTTTTTAGATTTAACATTTTCTTTGACAGATACATCCATTTCTTCCATTGTATCTTCCACACCTGAGATTCTTTAAAAAAAACTTACTGGGAGATATTAATTGGCTATGGACCACAACTGGATTAACAACTCAAGAGCTGAGTAATTTACTTTTAACCTTCCAGGTGTAATGCCAGGTTCATGGGACCCTCAGAAATCACCAGTAGATGACTCTATGCAAAAGCAAGAGAGATTTATTATGAGAGTGATTGAACTTGGGACCCAAATCTCACTGACACAGCAGTAGAGAAGTGGAACCTCGAGCTCTGAGTGAGCAGGGTTTTTCAAGGAAAATTCTGTGAGCAGGGGGTTTCCATGACAGCAAGCAGGGGGCACATGTTTTTAATGTTACAGGATTAGGTAAAAGTTAGAGAGGCATGATGACCTTCTCTGAACCACAATTGCCTAAGGCATATGCTTCTCTGAGGCACAATGGCTATTCTTCTAAACTATATCTGAAACATTAGGGAGAATTTTCCAACCCAGTTCCCAACCAATTCTCATTGATTATTGCCAAGGAGATTTTCTCTATTCTCTATGAAGTATTTATTCTGTGATATTTCCTGGAGGCTGTTGCTAGGGGAGTTAACTTTGATTTCTGCCAGGTGCACATTTTGTGATATTTCCTGGTACCTGAATAGAGCTCCCAGTCAAGATGGCTCTTTATTTCAAAAATGGAGTTATATACAGGGTAATTTAAACTCTTCACAAGGTGATAAAGACTTATATAGTCCAAGAAAATTATCAGCTGAGGCTGAGCAGGAATTGGCTCTGGTAGAGAAGAAACTACAGGATGCACACATGGATCACTTGGATCCAATGATAGATTGTATTCTGGTTATTTTACCTTCTACTCATTTTCCCACAGGGATTCTTATGCAGAGAGAAGATAGTATCTTAGAATGGATATTTTTAGCACATAAACAAAAATTTAAAAAATATGTAAAAGAGATTTTTGAAATGATTATGAAAAAATGATACTTCATTAATTCGCAGGAATAGATCAAGTAGAAATTGTGGTTCCTTTTACTGAAGCCAGCATTGCCTCATTATGAGCAGAAAATGAACAATGGCAAAGAATATGCACTTATTCTTTGGGAGACATTAACAACAAACATCCCTAAGACAAAAAACTTCAATTTATAAGAAGAACTAATAGTAAAAGGGATACCAATTTCTAGAGCACCTACATTTTATACTAATGCAAATATATCAGGAAAGGCTGGTTATAAGTCAGGAAAAATAAGTAAAGTGACTCAGAGCCCTTATGATGATTCAGTTCAAAAATTATATGCCATTCTTAGGGAATTAGGTAATTTTCCTGAATATCTCAATATAGTTACTGACTCAGAATATACAGAAAGAATTGTTTTGCATATTGAAACTGCTGAGCTTATTCTAGATAGTTCAGAAGTAACTTCTCTATTTATTCAATTACAGCAAGTAATTAGAGATAGAAACCATCCATTGTATATAACACATATCAGATCTCATAAAGGTCTTCCAGGCTCCCTAGCAAAAGGTATTGATGAAATTGATCAGCTGTAACAGGAAATTGGCTAGAAGCCTCAGGATTTCATAAGAAACAAAATGTTAACAGCAAAGATTTGAAGAAAGTTTATTCAATTACTTGGCAACAAGCTAAAAAAATTGTAAGTCAATGTCTTACTTGTTCTTTGTATAACCAAACTCCTTTAACTGCAGAAAGTAATCCTAAAGGTACTCAAAGAAATGAAATTTAGCTCTCTGCATACCGGATCTAATAAAGTTAGATCCAAGAGAACTCTGTATACTAGATCTAATAAAGTTAACCATAGGTCAAGAAGCAAAGCAAGAAACCAGCCTACAAGGATTAAAGACTAGGAGGAACTTTGAGTTGAGCTGCATTTAACACAGGATGGAGAAGAAATAACTTTTAGCACAAGCTCTTGTTGTAGCTTAGGCTTCAGTTTTTCAGCTCCCAGGCTTTTTGGGCTTTGAACTAGCATGCCTTTAGCCTTCGTTTTTTTTTTTTTTTTTTAGCCTTTTCTTCTCAGGCTGTTAGTTGTACTAGTGAGGTTTTTGTTGTTGTTGTTTCCAAAAGTACCTGAGCTGAGAAGGAAGGTCAGCTGGGTGCTTTATTTGCTTATCTCTCTGAGCTAGCTGGTTTTCACCCCAGAATGTGGCTCTTCAGTCCTTATTGGTAAAATAGAACTGTTGGGATTTTCCATCATTTAATCAACAGTTACTTATCTCTTTTACAATGGAGACTCAAGAAGATTGAGTAATTCACCAGAAATGCACAAATAATGTGTGGTTGTGTTAAGATTTGAACCCATGCCTTTCCTTATCAAAAGCTCTTTATCTAAACAAGTTAATTACAGTCTGGAAAGAATGCCTCAGGTTTTTAGAATGTCATTAATGTGTAGTGAGGCTTATCCTAATTTGCCAGAAGTAGAATTTGTTTTTCTTTCACTGTGATTGTCTACAAATGCATTCTTCTCAATTTTAAAGGCACCTATTATTACCTGTGAACACTCTTCCAAAGCCAGAGAGTAATTGAAACTCCCTTCCACTCTCAGTTGTCTCTAATGTTTAATCTTCACGAGAAACCCAACAATGTCAATGTATTTTCAGGAAGAGAAAGAGAATTTTTTTTAAAAAACATGTTTATACACTTACAATTAGAGAGCTCTTGTAAATGAAATGAGGTCATAGGAAAGATAATAACAATAATTGTTGCAATTGTTTTGAAGTCTAATATTTCAGAATGTGATTTGTATAAGCATCTCTGCTCTTTCCAAACACACAATCATGGTAAACTAGATAATACCATTTTTTCAGGTTGCATGTTAATGGCCAACCAGGGGACAAGGGAACTAGAAATTTATCACAGCATATATCTTGTCTATAAAAGCTAATAGAAGTAGTATTCTGAACCACGAGGACATACCAAGAAGACTTTCCATGATCACCTATAATTTGTAGTTGTGGACAAATATTATTGAAAGTGTATATGACAAACTTTATGCCCAATTTTATTAAAACATATTTTATATGTGTATTCCACATACTTTGAACTTCTTCCTCTTCTCTCTCTCTATCTATCTATCTATCCATCTATCTATCTATCTATCTATGAAATCATACTCTAAAATCTTTGGTGGTAGTTATTGTATAGAGTCACCTTAGAGTTGCGCCTTTAGGAATGATATTGGGAGTACCTTGATCTCATTATTAACATGGGAAGACTGATTTTAACTATTGGCAGGTCAAAAACTCTATAAATAAAGGAATGACCTGAGCACTAACATACATGTTTTAGTTCATTGCTCTGCACTAAGGAACTATAACCTGGAACTGTGAATCAAAACAACTCTTTTTCATTTTAGGTTTTTGTCTCCACTTTAGGTACTTAAGATGTAGGTAAGTATTATTAAAGGATAATACTTTGTTTAAAGTAAACTTAATAATTTCTAACAAATGTTGATAGAAACATGTTATATGTAATCCCAGGAATAATACTGAAAATAAAAAGATTTTTCACTGCCATAGGAAGCATGAGACAGAATCCATTGATCTAGTAGAATTATAAGAACGCTTTTTGTATTGTGGTGACTACTTAGACTTTGTTCAAGAAATAAGTTCAAGGCTGGGAAAATGACTCTGACAGTAATATGTATGCTGTACGAGGAAAGCAAAAGGGCCTTAGTTCTATCATCCAAAACTAAAAAACTCCAAACCTTTTATAAAATATATTTATTCTTATCAAATGAGAATGACCTGAACATGGAAGTTAAAGTGTGAAGCATTTAATATAGTGATAACCAGAAAAAGAGGGTTACAGAAGACACTAGAAGGAAAAATACAACCCAAGAAAACTAACCACTTTCAAGAAAACACGGGAAATAACTAACCTCACTACAGTAAAACAAAAAGTAGCCAAACTCACAAACTTACTCCCACAGCCAATATCAATATCAAAGGACCTAACAGCCACTGGTCATTAATCTCTCTCAACATCAATGGACTCATTTTTCCAATAAAAAGACACAGACTGAAGAATGGATGCATAAACAAGGCCCAGCAATCTGTTACATACAAGAAGCACACCTAAGTCACAAAGATAGACACTACCTGATGTTAAAGGGCCAGAAGAGAGTTTTCCAAGCAAATGGACTCAAGAAACAAGCAGGAGTAGCCATTCTAATGTCTGATAAAATAGACTTTCAACCAAAATTAATAAAAAGAGATGGGGAAGGACATTTCATACTCATCAAGGGAAAATTCTACCAAGAAGACATCACAATCCTGATCATCTATGCCCCAAATACAAGGGCACCTACATTTGTAAAAGAAACATTGATAAAGCTTAAATCACACATAGATCCCCAGACATTAATAGTGGGAGATTTCAACACCCCACTGTCATCAAAGGACAGGTCAACAAAACAGAAATTAAACAATGAATCAATGTCTCTAATAGAGATCATGAATCAAATGGACCTAACAGACATCTACAGAACCGTAAACAAAAACACAAAAGAATTTACCTTCTTCTCAGCACCTCATGGAACCTTCTCCAAAATAGACCATATGGTTGGTCACAAAGCAAGCCTCAACAGATACAAGAAGATTGAAATAAACCTTGTATCCTATCTGATCATCATGGAATAAAGCTGGACCTCTCCTACAACAGAAATAGCAAAGATTCTACAAACACATGGAAACTGAACATCTTGCTACTAAATGACAGCTGGGTGAGGGAAGAAATAAAGAAAGAAATTAAAGTCTTCCTAGAATTCAATGAAAATGAAGACACAACATACCCAAACTTATGGGCCACAATGAAAGCAATGGTAAGAGTAAAGTTCATAGCACTAAGTGTCTTCAAGAAGAAATTCAAGACTTCTTAATGGCAACTTAATGGCTCACCTAAAAGCCCTAGGAAAAAAAGAAACAGAATCACCAAAAAGGAGTAGATGGCTGGAAATAATCAAACTCAGGGCTGAAATCACTAAATTAGAAACTAATGAAACAATTCAAAGAATCAATGAAACCAAGAGCTGGTTCTTTGAGAAAATCAATGAGATAGACAAACCCTTAGCCAACTTAACTAAAAGGCAGAGAGACACCATACAAATCAACAAAATCAAAAATGATAAGGGAGCCATAAGACAGAATCTGAGGAAATCCAAACAATCATTACGACTTATTTCAGAAGTCTATATGCCACAAAATTTGAAAATCCAAATGAAATGGACAATTTTCTTGAACGATTCCACTTACCAAAGTTGAATCAAGACTGAGTAAATCAATTAAGTTGTCCTATATCCCCTAAGTAAATAGAAGTGGCCATCAAAAGTCTCCCATCCATAAGAACGCCCAGGACCAGATGGTTTCAGCACAGAACTCTACCAATCCTTCAAAGAAGAGCTAACTCCAGTTCTCTTCAAACTATTCCACAAAGTAGAGACAGAAGGAACACTACCAAACTCATTCTCTGAAGCCAAAGTCACCTTGGTACCTAAACCTTACAAAGACTCAACAAAGAAAGAGAATCTCAGGCCAATCTCCCTTATGAACATTGATGCAAAAATACTCAATAAAATACTTGAAAACCAAATACAAGAACACATCAAAGATATCATCCACTATGACCAAGTTGGCTTCATCCCAGATATGCGGTGGTGGTTCAATATACAGAAAACCATCAATGTAATCTACCATATTAACAAACTGAAAGGAAAAAAAATACATGCTTATCTCCTTCGCTGCCGAAAAAGCATTTGACGAAATCCAACATCCATTCATGTTTAAAGTATTGAAGAGATCAATGATACAAGTCACATACCTAAAGATAATAAAGGCAATATACAGTAAGCCTATAGCCAACATCAAAAAAAATGGAGAGAAACTTAAATCAATCCCACTGAAATCAGGGACAAGGCAAGGCTGCACTCTGTCTCCATATCTCTAGACATAGTTCTGGAAGTTCTTGCTAGAGCAATAAGAAAATTGAAGGATATCAAGGTAATAGAAATTGGAAAAGAAGAAATCAAAGTATCACTATTTGCAGACGATATGATAGTATATCTGAGTGACCCCAAAAATTCTACCAGGTAACTCCTACAATTGATAAACACAGCTGAATACAAAATTAACTCAAAAAATCAGTAGCCCTCCTGTATACAAAAGACAAAAGGGCTGAGAAAGAAATTAGGGAAACAACACCCTTCCCAATAGCCACAAAAGACATAAAGTACCTTGGTGTGACCCTAATCAAGGAAATCAAAGACTTGTATGAATAAAATTTCAAGTCTCTGAAGAAAGAATTAGAAAAAGTCATCAGAAGATAGGAAGATCTCCCATGCTCATGGCTTGGCAGCACTAACATAGTAAAAATGGCCATCTTACCAACAGCAATCTACAGATTCAATACAATTCCGATCAAATTACCATCACAATTCTTTACACACCTTAGAAGAAAAATTCTCAACTTCATATGGAAAGCAAGAAACCCAGAATTGCTAAAACAATTTTCTACAATTAAAGATCTTCTAGAGATATCTCCATCCCTGATCTCAAATTGTACTATAGAGCAACTGTAATAAAAAGTGCATGGTACTAGCATAGAAACATAATGGTAGATCAATGGAACCAAATAGAAGACCCTGAAATAAACCCATACACATATGGACACCTGATTTTTGACAAAGATGCCAAAACCATACAATGGAAAAAAGATAGTATCTTCAATAAATGGGGCTTGTCTAGCTGGATGTCTACATGTAGAAAAATGCAAATAGATCCATATTTATCACTCTGCACAAAACTAAAGTCTAAGTGGATCAAAGACCTCAACATAAAACCAGACACATTAAATCAGTTAGAAAAAAAAAAGTGGGGAAGAGCCTTGAACTCATTGGAACAAAAGACAACTTCCTGGACAGAACAGCAACACCACAGGCTCTAAGAGCAACAATCTCGAAATGAGACCTCATGAAACTGAAAAGCTTCTATAAAGTGAAGGACACTGTCATCAAAACAAAAGGACTGCCTACAGATTGTGAAAGAATCTTCACCAACCCTATATCTGACAAAAGACTAATATCCAGTATATATAAAGAACTCAAAAATTTAACAGCAACAAATTAAGTAATCCAATTAAAAAATGGGAAACAGAGCTAAACAGAGAACAATTGATAGAGGAATATCGAATGGCATAGAAACACTTAAAGAAATGCACAACATCATTAGCAATCATCGAAATGCAAATCAAAATGACCTTGAGATTTCACCTTATACCCATCAGAATGGCTAAGATAAAAATCTCAAGTGAAAACACATGCTGGAGAGGTGGTGTAGAAAGGGGAACCCTCCTCCACTGCTGGTGGGAATGTAAACTTGTACAACCACTCTGGAAAACAATCTGGCACTATCTCAGACAACTAGGAATAACGCCTCCTCGAGATTGAGCTATACCACTCCTAGGCATATATCAAAATTGGCTCAAGAACACAATAAGGACATTTGCTCAACCATGTTTGTAGCAGCTTTATTTGTAATAGCCAGATGCTGGAAACAACCCAGATGCCCCTCAACTGAGGAATGGATACCGAAATTTTGGTACATCTACACAATGGGATATTACTCAACAATAAAAAGCAAGGATATAGTGAAATTTGCAGGTAAATGGTGGGAACTGGAAAGGATCATCCTGTGTGAGCTATCCCAGAAGCATAAAGATACACACAGTATATATTCACTCATATAGACATATAATATATGATTAACCTACTAAAATCTGTACACCTAAAGAAATTAATCAAGATGGAGGACTCTGGCTAAAATGCTCATTCCCCAACTAGAAATGCAAAGCAGATGGATATCAGAAGAAGAGCAAAATAGGAAAGATGATAGGAGCCTTTCAGAGAAGGCTTCTGAAAAGCTCTGCCCTGCAGCTATCAAAGCAGATGCTCAGACTTATGGCCAACTGTTGGGCAGAGCGCATCGAATCTCATGAAAGATGTGGGAAATAGTAAGATAGAGAGAGGACAGGAGCTCCACAAGGAGAGCAACAGAACCAAAAAATCTGAGCATGGGTGTCTTTCCTGAGACTGATACTCCAACCAAGTATCATGCAAGGAGAAAACGTAGAACGCCTGCACAGATGTAGCCCATGGCAGTTCAGTGTCCAAGTGGGTTCCATAGTAATGGGAAGTGGGACTGCCTCTGACATGAACTGATTGGCCTGCTCCTTGATCACCTCACCCGGATGGGGGAGCAGCCTTACCAAGCCACAGAGGAAGACAATGGAGCCATTCCTGATGAGAGCTGATAAACTAGGATCAGAAAGAAGGAGAGGAAGACCTGCGCTATCAGTAGACCTGGGGAGGGGCATGCGTGGAGAAGGGAGAGGAAAGGTGGGATTGGGAGAGGAGGAGGGAGGTGTTTATGGGGGGATACAAAGTGAATAACTTGTAATTAATAAAAAAAATTTACAAAGAGGAAAAAAAGAGTCAGAGGTAATGTTGGGTGAGTGGGAACAATGACCTCAAAAGCCAATCAATCAGGACTCAGAGTGGCCTAGGGAGTCTGAGGCATCAAACGTGAACAATGCATTATTTGGATGTAGGTCCACTACCTGTAAACACCTGATGGACATGTTAGGCTCCATATGGGCCCAAAAGTCGGGGCAGTGGGGAATATAGCTGACATGGACTATGTTACCAGGTTTTTTTTTTTATCACTTCCTCCTGATGGGACTGCCCTATCAGGCCACAGGGGAGGAAGACAAACTCAATGCTTGTGCGAGTAAATGAGTAGGAGGTGCCTGGATAGGGGAGCTGTTCTGTTTTGAGGAAATAGGGATAGGAATGATATGGGAGGATGGGTGGGACTGGAAGGAGTGGATGGAGATACTTATGATTGAAATGTAAATTGAATTAATTAATTTAAAAAAAACAGAAAAGAAATTAAAAATGACTTGCAATTCCATTACTTGATAGACAGACAAGTGCATCTCTAGAGCTTCCTGGCCAACCAGTTCTTGTTTACTTGGGGAACTAGAGGTCAATGAAAGACTTTGTTTCAAAAGCAAGGTAGATTGTGTCTGAGAAATAGCAGCTGAGGCTGTCATCTACCCTCCACACGTATGTAAATGTGTACCATGTTCCCCACTCACAACTACTGAGCATGAGAGTAGCTGTTTGTATGGGCAATGAGGTCTCCTTTTCTCTCTGCTCCATTCCTCTTAGATCTGATCTTTTACAAACCTGTTTCAAAATCCTCTCCACACTCTGATTGCAATCGCTCATCACTAATTAATCACAGGCATGGCCACAAAGCCTTGGCCAATCATTTCTTTGCATAAGAGCAAACAAAAGAAATGAATAAGAGTCTCTCATTTTTCTATTAATATAAACTATGTAGTGTAATAGTATAAGTTCAATTCTTGCACCTGCTAATTGGCTCAGGCAGATTCAGCATTTCATACCTGGGGACACTTGGTTACACAGGAAAGTTCATATTTCAGCAGGACTATAATCACTATATCACTTATATTAGCTTCTTGCCAGACACAAGGTTTCATTATTAAGCAGACTCTGCAGGTCTCACTGAATACTGCTCTCTGAATGTGTGCCTGGTGCCTGGGAGCAATTTCTAAGCTGTCCTCTGGGAATGAGGGCACACTTAAAAGGATTTAAGAATAGAAATTTTTCACTTAGGAAAATCCATTTGAGCCATTCACACATTAAGGAAATGGGAGAAGTGTTGCTGTACCAACTTCATCCACATTTGATGCAGTAATCCTCTACTAAACACAGGCATCATTAGCTATTACTGTTGCTATAGAGAACAAATACTCTTCTGCCCTCTGCAAAATGGGATTTTACAATGGATCCTGTCCTTATTTTTTTGTCATATCCACATTTGAGAGCAAGGTCCTTTCAATGGATAATAGCAGCATGGAGTGCTTTTTGAGTGTTCTTTTTCTCAGATAACCCACCCCTACTTTCATGTTTTGTCTTCCAATGCAATGAGTTTTAGTAGGATTGCTTACAGGAACATAGGGAGGAGTTTGTTTACAAGATCATGGGTTCAGTGGCTACGCTTAATAGAAAAGCTATTTCTCCCTATTCTGCAATCACTAACTTCCTATGATTTCAGACAGGTGGGATCAAAGCTTAGATTTGAATATAAGATGTCTACCCTGTAACCCATACTCATATTTCTAAATTGTACCACCAAGAGAGTAATATCTACGGGTACTGTAGGTTTTCATTATTAATAGGTAAGAGAATTTAAGCTGAGTATTTAGCTCAGGGGTACTTTGTGTTTAAGCATGAAGAATGCTATACTTAGGACCCGGTACCAAAAACGTCACCAACTTTCCTAAGGTATCAAATTTGCCTTCTTCCTCCCCCAGCTCCTCCCAGCTCCACTCCCCACTTCTCTATAACTTTGTTTTGTATTCTCTGTGTATGTGTGTGTGTTTATCTTTCTGTCTGTCTGTATGTACTTGTTTGTCTCTGTCTGTCTCTGTCTGTGTCTGTCTCTTTCTCTGTCTCTCTGCCCACCCCCTTCCTCTTCTCTGCTCTTTAAATCCCATAAAGTCCAGTTTGTTTTAGCTGACTACATTTTTGGGGGTTTAGACCTTCTTTGGAGTATGGTCATTGTTAAAGAAAATCCACTCTCCCCTCACACAGCAGCTATCAAGTGCTGGTAGCTCCTCAACTAGGAGTGTGAATCTATGCTACATCTCCCACCTTTATTCTCCAAGCTGAGATTTTGACTCTCTTGAGTTTGGATAGGTTTCGTGTATTATGCCACAGTCACTGTCTATAATAAGGAAAATGTTAGTAGTGACCTAGGCCATTCCTCATGATAACTGTCTGCACACAGGCAGTTTCCAGCTCTGTACACAGATATTTTTAATTCATTACATTGGATATATCTATCTATGATCTGCTCTTAAAATTGAGATTAACAAAACCATACAGGAGCACTTTTTTATGTTAAATTGTTTTGCACAATATTGTAAAAGTGAAAGCCAAGGGGATTCTGGAAATCCTTAGATATATGGGTTCAAGGCCATCATCGACTATATGAGACAGTCTCTGAAACTAATGTTAGCAACTAATGTTAGCATTAATACATTTTGTACATAATGTCTAGAATGATCAAATAGTTTGCAACTCTTTTAATTGTTTTTGTGTATGTGTGAGAATGTATGCCACCTGTGTCTAGATGTTCTCAAAGGCCAGAAAAGGGTATGGAATCCCCTGAAACTGGAATTACAGGTCGTTGTGAGATGACCAGCATGGGTCTGGGTACTACACTTGAGTGACACTTGAGTGTTCTTCAACATCAGCAAATGCTCTTAAGCACTGCACTATCTCTGCAGCTGCTAGTATACTACTTTCATAGCACAATATGTCATTTTCTACATTCCAACATGGCTATTCTCCATTCAACTTTTGCTATTTGGGCTCTATCCAACTCTTAGTTATTATACACAGAGTTTTCACATGCATTTTTTTAAATTAATAAAGCTATTTTAATTTATTTTTTCTTTATAGTGTTTTATAAATATCCACATAGCTTTCCTGACCTTTTCTTTTGCTTTTTTTT
>JAQQSO010003537.1:0-13483 GCA_028658305.1 Pachyuromys duprasi
GGTGGGAGGGAATGAGGGAGGGGGCTATGCATGGGATGCAAAAAACCTAACCTGTGATTGATATAAAAATAAATAAATTTATAAAAAAATAAAGATCCCTTTTGTATACAAATGACAAATGGCCTGATACACTGGAGGACATTGTGTCTGAAGAGCAGGACAGCAGTGACTGCACAGTAACCAACAGACCAATCTTTGGACCCTAAAACACCAGCGATTGTGTTTCCCAGGTGAGAAGAAACCCCACAGTGTGGAAAGCATTTGGGTCTGTTCTCAGGTCACCCCTGAGAACAGCTAAACCCCAGCTAAACCCCAGAAGAGTTCCCAGGTCACAGCATGCACTCTGTTGCCAGCCCAGAGCCAACACCTGCATGGTCTGATCACCATCCCAGACTGAACTGTGAGCACCACAACACCCAAGACTGGGATTTCCGGTAGAGAGAAAACCCCATGGTGAAGGAAGCAATCAGGACTGACCTCAGGTTACCCAGATAAAACCTGGTAAAGGTCCCAGGGTCTGGCAGGAGCTCAGCCACCAACCCAGAGACCTGACTAAACAAGACTCACTGTCTCAAACAAAAAAGCAAGCCCCAGGGCACCAGAGACTGGGTTTCCCTGTCGGGAGGAACCCCCATGGTGAATGAAACATCGGTTCCAACCTCAGGGCACTCAAACACCCCCCCACACACACAAAGTTCTCAGCAAAAGTTCCCGGGTTCCTGCAGGTGCCCAGTAACCAGGGCAAAGCCACTTGCCTGTGCATGCATGCTCTTCTAACCATCCCAGACTGAGCTGTGGATCCCCAAAAACCACAGACTGGGTCTCCCTGTAGGGAAGAAACCACACAGTGGGGCAAACATGAAGACTGACCTCAGGATACTCACCTCTGGAAAAGTTTCTGGGTTCCGGCAGGCTCCAGGCTCTGACCTCCTGCTGCACGCATGAGTGCTGTGCTCACCAGCCACTGATTACTAACTGGGTACTGGGTCACAAAGCTCTAACCTCAGACTTACAAAAGCCTGAGATCCATGGTATCAGCCTTCAGATACTGAACCAATGTACAACAAGTTAACCCTACCTAAACTGACCAAACCATGGGGCTCCCTGGTTCTTTAAGAAGGCTGAACCCAGCAAACACAGTGTAAGAGCAGCAGCAGCAGCTCACTAAATTCAGAAATCCAGCAGCAAGGCAGCTGTCTACAGAAATTCTCCTAGTGAGAGGACAGGCCCCCTAACTACCAATGACCACAGTTACTGCACAGGTCCACATGCCTGAGGAGAGCTGTGGCAATTCCTAAGAAGCACCACCATTTGGCTAACCATATTCAAAAGGCTGAGGAGACCTCTTTCAGGAACAACCATCTTTCTGCCAAGGGGATTCTCCCCACCTCAGGATTCCAGCAGAAACCAGAAACTAACAGCCAACAATTGAGACAGCCAGATTGCTAGAGGCTGGGGTAAAAGCACAACCATCAAAAGGCAAAGCAATACGGCATTCCCAGAACCCAGTTATCCAGGGGCAAGTTGCCCTGCACATCTTAACATATGTGAAAATCAAGAATATGACCTTACAACTATGCTTATGAAAAGGATAGTGGAGGAAACAAGTAAAATGCATAAAAAATTAGAGAAAGATAAAGTCAAACAGAGTGTGGCCATCTGTGAAGAAATACAGGAAGATATAGCCAGTTTGTGGCCTTCAGAGACGAAATGATTAAATCACTGAAAGAAATAAAAGAAACATAGGAATGTTCAAACAAACAGGTGAAGGAATTGAAGGAAACACAGGAAAATGAAGTCAGACAGGTGAAGGAAATCAACAAAACAGTTCAAGATCTGAAGCTAGAATTGAAAAAATTAAAGAAAACACAAACGGAGGAAATCATGGATAAGAACTTAGGGAAGAAAACAAAGTACAGAGGTAAGCATAACCAACAGACTACAAAAGATGGAAGAAAAGAATCTCAGGTGTGGAAGATACAGTTGAAAATATTGATGTATCCATCAAAGAAAATGTTAAACCTAAAGAATTCCTGACAGAAACCATCCAAGAAATACAAGACAACATGAAAAGACAATACCTAAGAATAATAAGAATAGAGGAAAAAGAAGATTCCCCCATCCAAGGCCCAAGAAATAATTTCAACAAAATCATAGAAGAAAATTTACCCAACTTAAAGGAGAAGCCTATAAGCATATAAGAGGCCTACAGAACACCTAATACATTAGAAGAGAAAAGAAAATCCTCCTACCACATAATAATCAAAACAGTAAGTATACAGAACAAGGAAAATCTACTAAAAGCTGCAAGGAAAAAAGGCCAAGTAACATATAATGGCAAACACATCAGAAATAACCCCTGACTTTTCAACAGAGAGAAAAGCCAGAAGGGCCTGAAAGGATATCATGCAGACCCTAAGAAAACACAGATGTCAACCCAGGCTACTACATGTTAGCAAAACTCTCAGTCATCATAGAGAAAACAAGATATTCAGCAACAAAACCAAAATTAAACATTACCTAGCCTCCAATACAGTGTTACAGAAGATACTAGAAGGAAAAATACAACCCAAGAAAACTAATACTTTTAGGAAAACACAGGAAATAAATAACCTCACTACAGAAAAACTAAAAGTAGCCAAGCACACAAATACACCACTACAACCAACATCAAAATCAAAGGATGTAACAGCCACTGGTCATTAATCTCTCTCAACATCAATGGACTCAACTCTCCAATAAAAAGACACAGACTAACAGAATGGATGTGTAAACAAGTCCCAACAATCTGTTGCAAACAAGAAACACATCTAAGACACTAATATAGTCATTACCTGAGAGTAAAGGGATGGAAGACGGTTTTCCAAAAATATGGACCCAAGAAGCAAGCAGGAGTAGCCATTCTAATACCTAATAAAATAGACTTTCAACAAAAATTAATCAAAAGAGATGTGGAAGGACACTTCATACTCATCAAAGGAAAATTCCACCAAGAAGATATCACAATTCTGAACATCTACTTGTAAAAGAAATGTTAATAAAACTTAAACCACACATAGATCCCCACACATTAATAGCGGAAGACTGCAACACCCCACTCTCAACAAAGAACATGTCAACAAAACAGAAATTAAATGAATAAACAATGACCCTAACAGAGGTCATGAATAAAACGAACCTAACAGAAAGCTACAGAACCTTTCACCCAAACACAAAAGAATTTACTTTCTTCTCAGCACCTCATGGAACCTTCTCCAAAATAGACCATGTAGTTGGTCACAAAGCAAGCCTCAACAGATACAAGATGATTGGAATAAACCCTTTTATCCTATCTGACCACCATGGACTAAAGCTGGACATCAACAATAACAGAAGTAGCAAAAAGCTTACATAAACATGAAAACTGAACAACTCTCTTCTGAGTGACAACTGGGTCAGGGAGGATATGGAGAAAGAAATTAGAGTCTTCCTAGAATTCAATGAAAATGAAGACACAAAATACCCAAACTTATGGGACACAATGAAAGCAGTGCCAAGAGGAAAGTTCATGGCACTTTCAAGAAGAAATTTGAGGAGGCGGGACAAAATGGCGGTCCAGGAGGATGCTGCTTCTGAGCTGCAGAACAACATTTTCAGTACAGCGACCAAGAGCCTGAACTCTGGGCCCTAAAACAACAGCGATCCTGTTTTCCAGAGGCTTTTTCTCCCTCAGGAACAACTGAAGCAACAACACACACTCTCAAACCTCTGGACCTCACTGATCTTCCTGAAGGATTTGACAGACACCAATGTAAGATGGCTCCAGTTCAAAGTTCAGACTCAAGAACAAACAGCGAAGACTATATATAAGCGAAGGCCAAGGGTCGACGTAAGAACTCACACAACAAAAATCAGGACACCATTGCCCCACCAGCAACATCGAAAACTAACAGATATTTTTTTTAATTTATTTATTTTTATCTCAATCACAGGTTAGGTACTTTGAATCCCAGGCGTAGCCCCCTCCCTCAGTCCCTCCTACCCTCCCACTCCCTCCCTCATCTCCCGCCTCCCCGCCCCCTTCAAGCCCATCAACAGGGGAGGACCTCCTTCCCTTCCATCCAACCCCAGCTTACTAACAGATAGTTTAATTCAGCAGAAACTCAGGAAAATGAATTTAGAGCTATGATTATCCAGTTACTACGGGGACAAAAAGAGGAAATGAACAGAGCTCTCAAAGAAATTCAAAAGAATATAATGGCCTACGTAGAGGAACAATTAGAAACATATAGAGAGGAAACAAATACAAAAATAGGAGCCACCTAAAATCAGATGAAGGAAATGGTGCAAAGCATGAAAAAAGAATTAGAATCTATAAAGAAAACACAAACAGAAAAACCTGGAACTGGAGAACTTAGAGAAAAGATCAGGAACCACAAAGGTAAGCATCATCAATAGAATACAAGAGATCGAAGAGAGTATCTCGGGAGCCAAAGATACACTTGCAGAAATTGATTCCTCACTCAAAGAAAAAGTAAAATCCCAAACACAAAACATTCAAGAAATCAAGGACACCATGAAAAGACAAAACCTAAGAATAATAGGTATAGATGAAAAAGAAGACTCCAGGCTCCAAGGACCGGAGAATCATAGAAGAAAAATTCCCTTACTTAAAGAAAGAGATGTCCATAAACATACAAGAAGCCTACAGAACACCAAATAAACTAGACCAGAAAAGAAATACCTCTCATCACATCATAGTCAAAACACTAAACCTACAAAACAAAGAAAAAATATTAAAGGCAGCAAGGGAAAAGGGTCAAGTAACATACAAAGGTAGACCCATCAGAGTTTCCAACCAAAGACCATGTATGGATATAACCTAGAACCTCTGCTTGAATGTAGCAAATGGTAGCTCAATATCCAAGTGGGTATCCTAGTAAGGGAAACAGGGACTATTATGGACATGAACTCAATGGCTGGCTCTTCGACCTTCCATTACCCCTGAGGGAAGAGCAGCCTTGCTAGGCCACAGAAGAGGACATTGCAGCCAGTCCTGAAGAGGCCTGATAAGCTAGAGTTAGATGGAAGGAGAGGAGTTCCTCCCCTATCAGTGGACTTAGACGGAGCAAGGAGGAGATGAGGGAGGGATAGGGGAAATAGGGAGGGAATGCGGGAGGGGACTACAGTTGGGATACAAAGTACATAACCTGTGATTAATATAAAATAAACATGTTCATTAAAAAACAAAAACAAAAGAAATTTGAAACATCTCTTTCACTCAACTTAGTGGCTCACATGAAAGCCCTAGAAAAAAAGAAGCAAACACACCCAAAGGAGGAGATGGCTGGAAATAATCAAACTCAAGACTGAAATCAATAAATTAGAAACAAATAAAACAATTCAAAGAATCAATGAAACCAACAGCCGGTTCTTTGAGAAAATAAACAAGACAGACAAATCCTTAGCCAAACTAACTAAAAGGCAGAAAGACACTATCCAAATCAACAAAATCAGAAATGAAAAGGGAGACACAACAACAAACACTGAGGAAATCCAAATAGTCATTAGATCTTACTTCAAAAGCCTATACAACACAAAATTTGAAATCTATGATCGAGTCCACTTACCAAAGCTGAATCAAGACCAGGTAAACAAATTAAATAGTCCTATATCCCCTAAGGAAATAGCTGTCATCAAAAATCTCCCATCCAAAAAATAAAAATAAAAAAGCCCAGGGCCAGATGGTTTCAGCACAGAATTCCATCAGACATTCAAAGAAGAGCCAACACCAATATTTTGCAAACTATTCATCAAGACAGAAGGAACATTACCAAACTCATTCCATGAAGCCACAGTCACCTTTATACCTAAACCTCACAAAACCCTGACTAAGAAAGAGAATTTCGGGCCAATCTCTCTTATGAACATTGATGCAAAAATACTCAACAAATATTCGCAAACTGAATCCTGAAACACATCAAAGATATCATCAACTATGACCAAGCAGACTTCATCCCAGGTATGCAGAAGTGGTTCTATAAATGGAAATCTATCAATATAATCCACAATATAAAAAAAACCATGTGATAATCTCCTTAGACGCTCAAAAAGCATTTGATAAAATTCAACACTCATTTTTGTTTAAAATCCTAGAGAGATCAGGGATAGAAGGCGCTTACCTAAACATAGTAAAGGCAATAAACAGTAAGCCTATAGCCAACATCAAACTAAATGGAGAGAAACTAAAATCAATCCTACTGAAATCAGGGTCAAGGCAAGGCTGCCCATTCTCTCCATATCTCTTCAACATAGTTTTTGAAGTTCTTTCTAGAGCTATAAGACAATTAAAGGAGAGTGAGGGGATTCAAATCAGAAATCAAATCACTATTTGCAGATGATATTATTGTATCATATGAGTATCACATGAGTTATCCCAAAATTCTGCAAAGGAACTTCTTCACCTGATAAACAACTTCAGCAAAGTGGCTGGATACAAAATTAACTTTAAAAAAATCAGTAGCCCTCCTGTATAAAAAAGACAAACTAGCTTTGTCTTTTGAGAAACAAATAAACAACACCCTTCACAATAGCCACAAAGGACATAAAGTACCTTGGTGTAACTCTAACCAACCAAGTCAAAGACTTGTATAAAGAAAACTTCCAGTCTCTGAAGAAAGAAATAGAAGAAGATATCAGAAGATAGAAATTCATGGCTTGGCAAGATTAACATAGTGAAAAATGGCCATTTTACTAAAAGCAATCTAAATATTCAGTGCAATTCCCATCAAATTACCAACAGAATTTTTTACAGACCTTGAAAGAAAAATGCTCTACTTCATATGGAATAACAAGGAACCCAAGATCAATAAAACAATCCTGTACAATAACAGATCTTCTGGAGGTACCGCCATCCTTGATCTCAAGCTGTATTATAGAGCAACAGTAATAAAAACTGCATGGTACTGGCATAGAAACAGAATGGAGGATCAAAGGAACCAAAGAGAAGACCCAGAAATAAACCCACACACTATGGACACCTGATTTTTGAAAAAGATGCCAAAATTATACAATGGAAAAAACATTGCATGTTCAACAAATGGTGCTGGTCTAACTGGATGTCTACATGTAGAAAATGCAAATATATCCATAATTATCACCCTACATAAAACTAAAGTCCAAGGGGATCAAAGACCTCAATATAAAACTATACACACAAAACCTGTTAGAAGAAAAAGTGGGGAAGAGCCTTGAACTCATGGTACAGGAGACAACTTCCTGAACAGAACACTAACATCACAGGCTCTAAGATCAACAATCAATAAATAGGACCTCCTGAACCTAAAAATCTTCTGTAAAGGAAAGGACACTGTTGTCAGAAAAAAAATGACAGCCTACAGACTGGGAAAGGATCTTCACCAATCCTATATCTGACAGAGGGCTAATATTCAGAATATAAAGAGCTCAAGAAGTTAATCAACAACAAATCAAGTAATCCAATTAAAAATGTGGTACAGAGCTAAACAGAGAATTCTTAGTGGAGGAATATTGAATGGCAGAGAAACACTTAAAGAAATGCTCAACATCCTTAGTCATCAGGGAAGTGCAAATCAAAATGACCCTAAAATTTCACCTTACCTCCATCAGAATGGCTAAGATCAAAACTCAAGTGACAACTGGAGAGGATGTGGAGAAAGGGGAGCCCTCCTCCATTGCTGGTGGGAACTTAAACTTGTACAACCACTTTGGAAATCAATCTGGCGTTTTCTCAGACAAATAGGAATAGTGCTACCTCAAGACCCAGCTGTATCACTCCTAGGTATATATCCAAAAGATGCTCAAGTATACAACAAAGGCATTCGCTCAGCCATGTTTGTAGTAGTTTTATTTGTAATAGCCCAAATCTAGAAACAACCCAGATGTCCCTCAGTTGAGGAATGGATAAAAAAAAAATGCGGTACATTTACACAATAGAACACCACTCAGCAATTAAAAACAAGGAAATCATGAAATTTTCAGGCAAATGATGGGAATTAGAAAAGATCATCCTGAGTGAGGTATTCCAGAAGCAGAAAAACACACATGATATATATTCACTTATAAATGAATATTAGTCATATAATATGGGATAATCATAATAAAATCTGTATACCTAAAGAAGCTAATCAAGAAGGAGGACCTTGGATAAGATGTTCAATCCTCATTCAGAAAGGCAATCCTCATTCAGAAAGGACATCAGAAGAGGGAGAAAATAGGGAATAGGACAGGAGCCTACCACAGAAGGACTCTGAAAGACTCTACCCAGCAGGGTTTCAAAGCAGATACTGAGATTCATGGTCAAACTTTGGGCAGAGTGCAGGGAATCTTAGGAAAGAAGGGGGAGATACAATGGAAAAATATAGCAAGACCTGGAGGAAAAGGAGCTCCACAAGGAGAGCAACAGAACCAAAATATCTGGGCACAGGGGTCTTTTCTGAGACTGATACTCCAACCAAGGACCATTAATGGAGATAACCTAGAACCCCTCCACAAATACAGCCCATGGCAGCTCAATGTCCAAGTAGGTTCCCTAGTAATGGGAGCAGGGACTGTCTCTTACATGAACTCAGTGTCTGGTTCTTTAATCACCTCACCGTGATGGGGGAGCAGTCTTACCAGACCACAGAGGAAGACAATACAGCCAGTCCTGATGAGACCTGATAGAGTAGGGTCAGATAGAAAGAGAGGAAAGTCTCCCCTATTGTTGGACTGGGGGAGATGCTTGGGAGGAGAAGAGGGGTAAAAGTGGGATTTGGATGGGATGAGAGAAGCAGCCACAGCTGGGATACAAAGTGAAAAAACTGTAATTAATAACAAATAAATAAATTTAAGAAAATGGAAAAAAGCAATGGAAGTGGGGTCTGTCTTTGACTCTTTTGCCTGCTTTTGGGACTCTTTTCCTCCTACTGAGAGGAGAAGAGGAAGCAGAAACTGCAGTCTGGATGTAATTTATGAAAAAAGAATAAATTTAAAGATCAAAACTTTCTCCTCCCACCCCATAAAAAAGGCAAGATGGAGAATAATCAATGAATATTCTGATATCAACCTCTGTCACACACAGAGACACACACACCACCACCACCACCAATTCCACATGAACATGTGCTCATGAACACAAACACCACATGTACAGAAAAAATAATTTTTCAAATGTCATAACAAAACTTACCTTTCATATGACCTTTTCTGGAGAATATAGAATGATGCCTATAAAACAAAAAATAATCCAGACATACACACACACCCCCCAAAAAACAGAAAAGAGAACATACAAAATAGGGGGAGAGTGAATTGAACACCCGTGTGATGATTCCAGGAAGACAACCATGTCTCAAGCTTAGCAAACAACAGTGGTCCAGTCTAAATCTTTGTGACTCAGAGGATTGGCATCATGCAAAATATTTTTTGTTGAGACCCTTGACATCACGTCAACTTTTCAGTCATAGTAATCTATGTGATTTCTTTAAGCCAGTGAATAAATAGGAAAAATGAACAATGCAAAAATACCATAACGGGGAAACTTTACTAGAACAAAATACAGAGAATCCCATGGATGACAACAAGAAGTTCCAAGATGACAGCAATGTAACAGATGTAGAAAGCAACGATTCAAGTTCAAGGGGAGCTGGGATCCTGAAAGTCAAAGGAATCGCCATGTGTGGAACTGCACTGGGAGACAGCTGGGGTCATAGGAAGATATGGATAATGCCACTGACGAAGAAAATTGAAAACCAGCCAGGCACAGCGGCACACACCTGTAATTCCAGCACTTGGGGATACAGAGGCAGGCAGACCTCCGTGGATTGGAGGCTAGCCTGGTCTACAAAGTGAATCCAGGACATCCAAGGATACACAGAGAACCTCTGTCTTGAAAAACCAAAAGAGAAGGAAAATTAAAAACCAAGGTAATTAGTAATGTCAAGGAAATAAGGGTGAGAAGCATACGGCATCATGAAGAATATTTATTGTTGAGACCCTTGACATCATGTCATCTTTTCAGTCATAGGAACCTATGTGATTTCTTAAAGCCAGTGATTATTATTATTATTATTATTATTATATGGCAATGTTCCTAACATGTTGCAAGTGAAAAGAGGCATGAAAGAGCACAAATTTAACCCAAATTACTGAGGAGTCAGTTGGTAATGTCTGAGACTAAGATCTATTTTTAAAAATTAGTTGCAGAAGGGGTGACTAAAACTGCTTTAAAGTGGCTGCATCTTGGGACAGAAAACAGAGAAAGTAAGAGAAAAGACAAACTCATATTTTAAGACTTTTAGTGTTTTTTTAAAATAAAGACTACATTTTATTTTGGGGGAACACAATGTCACTAACCTGGAGCTCTTACAAGTCTCACTACAAGTAGAAGGTAGACAGGATACAAGACATTGCTGATAGTAATAGGAAAACAAATAATGTTCACAAATGCGAACATTAGGAAAATGGCATTTAATAAAATGATAGATATCTAATGAGCAAACTTACAGCCCAGGACAGAATGGGAACGATGGAGATCTACCTCGAAGAAAAGTACTGCTCTCAGGCAGTTTACAAAGCAAATTGAAACTGAGCGTATAGAAGCAAATAACACACTTATGCCAGTTCTGTTCTGTAAAAGAGATGGAAAGCTTCCTCGCCCTCCTATGAGGTCAGAATTTCAATCTACTACCCAAACCATTTAAATTAAACAATATAAACATGAAGTGAAACATAGGCCAGAAATATCCTAAAAGCAGGTTGACATAATCAAATCAACCTGTGCATCAAAACTAATTCATCATGGATAAGTTTAGCTTATGTTAAGGACCCAAGAATTTAAAAGCTAAATAACACAAGGGCAATTTAAACAAATACAAAAAAAAACATTTGTGAAAGAAAAAGAAAACATCCTTGATTTAAGAATCTCAGTATTTCTTTCTGAAAGAAGCCATCCTAAAGACGCAATGTAGAAGCACCTACAGAGATGCAAGCCTGACCTTCTTGCTACAGGCAACACTGGAGCATTTGCTGGGTGTTGGAGACCTTAGCAATTAATACTAATATGCAGTACTTAGGGCAGATGAAGGGTGAAAACTGCAGAGCAGAAAATGTTACAAAAACTATAGAAGAAGAGTGAAGACCTCAAAGGTGGAAGAATTGTCCAATTCAAAAGAAACTAAAAAAGAAAAGCCTAGTTTTTCTTTGTTATGAATATCATTATTTACAAATAACGTACTTTTATTTCTTGGTGGAGGCTTAATGCCTTTTATAATTTTTACTATCAGCTTTCGAAACATGAGATTTTCTGATTTTCTTAAATTTTGGTGGACAGTAGGAGTTTAATGTAAACCCTGGTGCAGAATGGCTTTAGTCCGCCATCTTTTTTGCTCTATGCTTGAGACAGAGAATAACGCTCGTAAAACACAAGGTGGCGCTGCAGGCTAAAAAGAGGAAAAGAAAAGAACGGGAAGGAAGAAAAATGCACAAAGGGTATTCAGGATTTCCCACAAAGCCATAGGAAATTATACAGCTTTCAGTATAGCTTGGGAGAAGACACCTCACTCTTTTCACAGGAATTGCTAGTGTCCGGGTCACTCCTAAGGATTCCAGCTGCTGACATTCCAGGGAGCTGCCTGAGGCCAAGTGGAAAGATTTTTATTTTGAAGAATGGAGACCAGATTGGAGCAAGCTATCCAGAAAAGGCAAGTACTGTTTCTTTGTGTATTTCTGGGAGCATCTTGGGCTAGAGCCAAACAGCTTCAGTATTTTGTGGCAGAGGAAACTGATAAAGGCACTTTCCTGGGCAATCTAGAGAAAGATTTGGGGTTAGGGCTGGGGGAACTGTCAGCCCGTGAAGCTAGAATTGTTTCTGACCAGAACACACAGTTTTTGCTGCTCAGTCCACTTACTGGAGAATTAATCTTAAATGAGAAGCTGGACCGAGAAGAATTGTGTGGTCCCACAGAGCCCTGTGTGGTGACTTTCCAGGTGCTTTTGGAAAAACCATTTCAGATCTACCGTGCTGCACTATATGTCAAAGATATAAATGATAATTCTCCAGTATTTCTAGACAAAGAAATCCTCTTGAGAATATCAGAAAGCACCACTCCAGGGGCGACATTTCTCTTGGAAAGGGCACAGGATCCTGATGTGGGAATGAACAGCCTGAGTAGCTACACCATCAGCCCCAATGCTAACTTCCACATTCAAGTGCATGATGGAGGGGAGGGGATTGTCTTTCCTGAGCTGGTACTGGATCAAATGCTGGACCGGGAAGAAATTCCAGAGTTCACTTTAACTCTCACAGCCTTAGATGGTGGATCTCCACCTCGATCTGGGACCACCCTGCTGAAAATCCTGGTGTTAGACATAAATGACAACTCCCCTGAATTTGTGCAGTTGCTCTACAAAGTGCAGTCACCAGAAAATACCCCTGTTGGCTCCTTGGTGGTTGCTGTGTCTGCTAGGGATTTAGACACAGGAAGTTACGGAGAAATAGTGTACACATTTTTTTATGCCACTGAAAGAATTCTCCAAACGTTTCAAATCAATTCTACATCTGGCAGTCTTTACCTTAAAGGCGAACTCAATTACGAAGCAATCCAAACTTATTCAATAACTATTCAGGCCAAAGACGGTGGAGGACTTTCTGGGAAATGCACTGTGGTTGTAGAGGTAATGGACGTAAATGATAACCCACCCGAACTTCTCATGTCATCACTTACTAGCCCAATTGCAGAAAATTCGCCACAAACAGTCGTTGCAGTTTTTAAGATTAGAGACAGAGATTCGGGAAACAATGGAAAAACCATGTGCTCCATTCCACATGATCTCCCTTTCGTCGTGAAGCCATCTGTGGAAAATTTCTATACTCTGGTAACAGAGAAGCCTTTAGATAGAGAATCAAACACTGAGTACAACATCACCATCTCAGTCACCGACATGGGCACACCCAGGCTCACAACCCAGCACACCATAACAGTGCAGGTGTCCGACATCAACGACAACGCCCCCGTCTTCACACAAACCTCCTACACCCTGTTTGTCCGCGAGAACAACAGCCCCGCCCTGCACATAGGCACCATCAGAGCCACAGACTCAGACTCTGGCTCCAATGCCCACATCACCTACTCGCTGCTGCTGCCCAATGACCCGGAGCTGACTTTGACCTCATTCATCTCCATCAATGCAGACAATGGGCAGCTGTTCGCACTCAGGGCACTGGACTATGAAGCCCTGCAGTCCTTTGAGTTCCTTGTGGCCGCCACAGACCAAGGCTCCCCTGCACTCAGCAGCCAGGCGCTGGTGCGCGTGCTGGTGCTGGATGACAATGACAATGCGCCCTTCGTGCTCTACCCTCTGCAGAACGCCTCTGCGCCCTGCACTGAGCTGCTGCCCAGGGCGGCAGAGCCTGGCTACCTGGTCACCAAGATGGTGGCAGTGGACCGCGACTCTGGCCAGAACGCCTGGCTGTCGTTCCAGCTGC
>JAQQSO010003539.1:0-13482 GCA_028658305.1 Pachyuromys duprasi
AAAAAAAAAAAGAACTGATCCTAATAAAGACCGTATCAATAGATATGCTAACAAAGAAAGGGGGAAATCCCAATGGGTTTCACCCAGAAATAGAGAACTACAAACAACTGATGACAGCAGAGAAAGGAGGAATTTGCCAGGAACCTCCCAGGGATAGGTTTTCCAAATGGTTACCCAAACAAAGCTGAAGGCCTGAAACCATGATGCACACAAACAACTAAAACAGACACATTGAGCTGTATTTGCATACTTATACATATATGTGTTTACAACAATAACAAAACGAAGATATAAATTTGATAGGAAGGACATAAAAAAGTTGGAAAGCAGAAAGGGAGAGAAGGTAATGATGAAATAATATTTTATTAAAAATAACAAAAATTAGAATAATTTTATTAAAAAATAAAAAATATTTTTAAAAGAACAGGGAGATCATGGGAAGATGTGGGAGTAAGCAAAACTTCTGAGATGATTGGAACTTTGTTCTCATGGATGGACTACTGTTTTAATGGGCTAATGTGTTAGTAAATTACTTAAGAATGAGTTTGCTATTAAAGCCAATGTTACTTCATCTCTTGTCATGTGATACCCTGAGCCATCTTGAGACTCTGTGAATAAAAAAGATGTAGCCCTGTAACTTTAAGCTAGAAGAGTCTAAAACAGCAAGTTTTCTATGGCTTACACGGAGTGGGACATTATTAACACAAAATACACTAAGAAAGATACACAGGAACCAAACAGGCGTGGTTATTCTCCAGAGATTAATGGCTTCCTATCTCTGGAAAACATGACTACCTACTCCTTCATGGCACAATTTATGAAATTTTCTCTAGAATCCCCTTTCTTATTAATAGAAAACCAATTACTAAGAAATCCCATTGGTCCCTGTAACCCTTTGTCATATTTAAATACCCTACTCTTCATGTACTCTAAAAGTATTTTGCATTTCTTTATCATGTCTTCCCATGAGAAAACATGCCTAATTAAAACACTTGTACAGTGCCAAGAACTCTATGCAAACTCAGGAAACATGAAACCTGCTAGGAATGAGTATGATGCTCTCTACTCACCACTGCTTGAGAAAACATCAGACTTTTAGGAGGGACTGAGATGTGAAAAATACGATTAGATTATAGTGATACTATTAGTTGTATAAAAGAAAAATCTTAAAACTATCAAATAAACTGTAGTTGCTAAAGATCTCTGACTGTGTTCTTTCATTAGTCTCAGAAAATATTTCTGTGAGTTTTGGTAATCATCTTTAAACTAAAAATTTGTAAAGTCATTTGCTTAAAATAAAGGTCTCCTATTAAAATACAGGGTGCACTCAGAAGTAAATCTGATGTTTGCTAAATTTCTCTTTATTCAAATGTCAAATTTTATTTAGGTGTTTGCATTTTTAAACTCTCGTATGCCTCCACTTGTAACAAGATCACAAGATCACTTTCTGTCACACCCTTCTCAGAATTTCAATTTTGTTTTGATTTGTTTTGTGTTTTAGTGATGATGGGTTTTTGTAGGAGACAAGGATGCATGCTTTTCGTTTTCTTTTTCTTTTTGTTTTGTTTTTTTTACATATTATATCTTTTTTATTTATTACAATTTATTCACTTTGTATCCCAGCTGTAGCCCCCTTCCTCATCCCTACCCAATCTCACCCTCTTTTCCTCTTCTCCTCCCATGCTCCTCCCCTTGTCTACTGATAGGGGAGGTCCTCCTCCCCTTCCCTCTGACCCTAGCCTATCAGGTCTCATCAGGACCAACTGCATTGTCTTTCTCTGTGGCCTAGCCTCCCTCCCATTCCCCAGGGGGAGGTGATCAAAGAGCCAGCCTCTGAATTTATGGGGGTTTTTGTTTTGTTTTTGTTTTAGCTAGTTTGTTTGTTGTTTTTTTGAGGAGGGGTTATACTTTGTAGCCCTTGCTTACATGGAACACTGTATGTAGATCATAGAGTTTTTACTCTCTGATATCTATGTGGTTAGATTAAAAGTGTGTGTCACCAAAACCATTTAGAACACAGTTTTGAATAGAATTTAGTGTAAATCTTCATTTTCCACTGAGTCTTATTAATACCTATACTTATTTCCTATTTCTCAGAGATAAATCTGCCTGCAGTCTGATTGGATGGTTATGAGTACAATGTTCTGTTTTGTTTTGGCTTTGCCCCTCAATAGTAGAAGTAGAATTTATCAACTCCCTGAAGAAATAGTCATTAAATTATGTTAAAAATTCAGGTCACAGAAGAATGTCTAATCTCTGTTTCCAGGAACCTGGAAAGGAAGTTGGGGTGCAGGTGTCCTTTTATCAGAGTTAGCATGGAAGTCTAAGAATGCTTTCTCCGTGTTTTTGTTTCCTTGATCAGGGTATCTTCCTTTCTCCAAAGATAAACTAAGAAAAGTGATCTAAAGTAGGTAGAATTAAAAGAGGGGTGACAGACCTTGTCAGTCTCCTGGTAAACACAGGATAAGTGAGAAGTTATGATCTCTCTCACTGTGTTCCATTGGTCAAGTACAAAGACCTCCAGCCTATACTCTACCTTTGGGAGAAAAAGCCTCTGCAAACACCAATGACCATAAACTATTTGTATTGCCCATGCTTTGAAAATGTTCACATTCCATCCCAAGATGTCTTAAGTTTTACTGTACATGTGACCAGATTCTACTGCTGAGTAAAAAGTGGACATTACTGATATATTTCCTCAATTATAATCTCATTACATGCTTCTTCTCAACCTATTTACTGCTAAAGTCATCTGCATCTATCTTGTTTACCACAATATAAACTTTTTTTTAACTTTTTACAGTTCTTTTTGTATTCATTCCATTTATTTACATATCTAATTACTTTACAGACTGATTGCAGCCCTTACGCCTCCCCCTCCCACCTCACCATCCCAGTCCCCCATACCCTGTCCCTTACCATGGTCCAATGACTGGCCCAATTTGAGACCCAATATATGGTAGAAAGCCAGCCCCTGACACTTTTTTTTAATGTCTACTTACATTTCTACTTTTTTTCTTTTCTTTTTTTCTTTTCTTTTCTTTTTTCTTTCTTTCCTTTTTCTTTCTGTCTTTCTTTTAAAGTAATTTTTTACTTTCTTTTTTTAAAATTTATTACAGTTTATTCACTTTGTATCCCAGCTGTAGCCCCCTCCCTCGTCTCCTCCCATGCTCCTCCCCAAGTCCACTAGATGGGGATGTCCTCCTCCCCTTCCATCTGACCCTAGCCTATCAGGTCTCATGAGGAATGGCTGCATTGTCTTCCTCTGTGGCCTGGTAAGGCTGACTACCCTCAGGGGGAAGTGATCAAAGAGCCAGCCACTGAGTTCATGTCAGAGACAGCCCCTATTTCCATTACTAGGAAGCCGACTTGGAGACTGAACTACCATGGGCTACATCTGTGCAGGGGTTCTGGGTTATCTCCATGCATGGTGCTTGGTTGGATTATCAGTTTCAGAAAAGACCCCTTTGCCCAGAATTTCTGACTCTGCTTGTCTCCTTGTGGAGCTACTGCCCCCCACCCCGCCCCAGGTGTTTCTCTCTCCCCTTTCTTTCATAAGATTGGCTGCACTCTGCCCTGAGTCTCAGCATCTGTTTTGATATACTGCTGGGAAGAGTCTTTCAGAGACCTTCTGTGGTAGAAGACTACAACAATATAAACTTTTAATGTATTTTGAGCATTTACTTTGTTATGAATACAAGGGGGACACAAAAATTTTCAAATGTGCTTGTGAAGAAAGCTGTATGTAGCTGTGGTTTTGTGTGTAAAGTAGTGTGTCATGGCATGCCCTAGAGTACCCAAAATGTACTAAGAAGGAGATTTATTAAGCACCTCTGAAGGCAATGTTTAACTTAGGCAAGAGACACAGCTCAGTTAGGTTGGAGACATGGCTTAGTTGTTAGCAGCACAAACTGCTTTCCAGTGGACTATAGGTAATTTCAAACTCCAACTTCAAGTGGCTCATAAGTACCTCTAACTCTTACTCCAGAAGATACAAGATTCTCTTGTTCTCTCCAAGGACTGCACTCATGTGAAAATGTAAATATACAGAAATTAAAAGTAAAAATAAAATATTTCATAAAAAGACTTTGAGCAGAACATATTAACAATTTATAGTACTAAATCATTTCTAGATGCTGAGGGCAAAGGAGTGGTTGATTTTAATATATTAAGAATGGAAAACAGAATTGAGGGTTTCAATACAGTGAAACTAAGATAGTCTAGAGCAACTCAGATTTCATTCTTTACAGTTAAAAAAAAAACAGTTAAAAAAAAAAAGCCATGGTGTAAATGATTTAAAACTTTACCTAAGGCCTTTATGTTTGAAAGCAACAGAACATTCAGAGATGCCCAAGGCATGTCACTATTACCCTCGCTTCCCTTTACCTAAGAATACAAGTCTGAGTTCATAGAGAATCTCCTGAAACTTACCAGTGTCATTTTTTCTCTTTGCCCCATGAAGCTGTTATTTTTATCGTAGTTTAGATTTTATAAAGCATTTTATAGACGATTTCATTCATTGTAACAACTGTATAGGGCATTGGAATTTGATTCATGGTCTTGCTTTTTAAAATATATTCAGGTATATATTTCTATGCTAGCTTGCATATGACATAATAAGGAAGAATATATTCATATTTTTTTACTTACTCCATTAAAATTGTATGTATTGAAATCCAGATGGTAGTTCAGTTATCTGTTACTGTAGGCAATCTTCTTTTTAGGTACTTTTAAAAAAGAAGTTATTGAAGCATGGCAACCCCTTTTTCTACTTCTTTCTTTATGTGATATGTACTCAAAGAGTACTTAACAGAGCAGGGGCTTGTTCACCAAGAAATAGGGAGTTTAATGAATCATACACACTTTACTTGAAAATATCAATAACCATTCACCACTCTATTCTTGCATAAACTGAATAAAAATCCCTATGTAAATGGTGCATAACTTTTTTTATGAATCATCCTCTATTTTTTAGTACAATGCTAAATCATCCTAAAACATGTAGTTCTACCTGCCAAGCCTAAGATAAATTTCCATCCATGATTAAATCTTAGCCCCATTCTCTATAATCCCTGTCAATTATATGAATAGGCAGTAATGGAACACTTTATTTTCTCTGGTTATTAAAACAGAAAATAGTAATGCAAATGCACTGTACAGCGTCTCCCTGCTAGATTGGCAGTGTAATTTATTTAATCAAATTCACAAGTCAGAAACAGAGAAGCAGGAATGAGTCTCTCACCGTCTATGTGGAACAAAAACAAGCTACAGTATGTGAAAGGAATATCAGGCCACAGACTTTTGACACTTTTAGAGATTTCTCTCATTGTCATCACAGTTACATAAAACTTTTAGTGAAGTAATTTTTAGTGTTACCTGTAGAGCTATGGCATTATAATGGCACCGTCAACATACACCATTTATTTTCATTGTGAAGGAAAAAGATTGAATCCTAGATTCTATATTATCACTTAAATTTGTGTTTTGTTTTTGGTTTTTCAAAATCATAAGCCAACTAAGCAGATCATATTTGGGTTCATGAGGAAAAGAAATGCAAACAGCAAAGACACGAGCAAATGATACGGAGTCTCTCCCCACTGGGTGAGGCAATAAAGAAAATCCTGAAGTATGATGTCCAAGAAAAACAAAGTACTGTTGTTGGAATTAGCTCCATGACACCCATGACCAGGGCTTTAAGTGAAAATTTAATAAAATTAACACTACTTTCTTGATTTACTTTTTTTCTTTTCTTCTTAATCTTCCCTTCAAGATTAAACTCATCAGCACTTGACAAAAACTGCAAATAACAGCCAGATGCAGGAGTTGGTTTTATCTTTTTATGCAAGTATGCGGTGCTAATTAGTGCAAATTGATTAAACTTTAATTGCCTGATCCATGGCTAATTAATATTTATAAGATGAATGAGGAGGAAAACCAGACATTTATTAAAACACTTTAATGATTTTTCATATGTTTTGACAAAGCAAAGCAAATAGATGTTATGAGTATGATGTGCGAGACTAGGGGACTCTGTCTGCTCCCTTCTACCTGTGAATCTCCTGAAAATATAAGTTAACCTTTAAACACATCTATGCAAAACATATCTTTGTTTGGTTCCTTTTGCAAATTGTTTTTAACTAGCTGAAAAGCCTGCACATGGTTTGGTAACATCACTTACAGTGTAGGGTTAAATATTAACACATGTGTAAAATTATTACATTTTATCATTAATATATCATGTTGTTTTGTGTATTATAATATCCATATATGATGTATAAAATGCAGATTGTGTAAGCAATAAAATATATACTAATAAAGTATCCTATGATTTTGAAGAAATAGAGCATCTATTGAAAATCATTTGAATTTTCAAATCACAGAGATCCAGCATATTCCTACTTATTTGATATAGGATCCAGAGTTAACTGCCTATAATTAATTTAACAAAGCAAAAGATTATACATATTAGATATAGTTTTTAAAGTGGAATATATTTATTCCTACAAAATTTTACTTTAAGAATGACAAAGTAACTTTTATGCAAGATGATTTATAATAATAGAAGGTTGCATAAGAATTAAAATTTCTTTTGAAAAAATTACTTTGTGCAATAACTTGATAAGAGTTCTCAATTAACCCATACAATGAACACATTTTAAGAAAATATTTTTTCAAAAGAAAAAAAGTGTATTTTAAAGTTATATGAATCTGTATTTATTTCTTACATCTGAAATTTAATGCCCTAGCATATCATGCTGAGCTATATTTCATGTTTTCTTATATACTTATTGCCATATTTTTTCCTATTGGAGCAATTCCTATAAATGTAATGTTTGATAAAGTGTTATTTACTATAGGATGACAAACCTCAAAAGTCTTCTGAAGTGTATGTATAAAAATGTGAAAGCAAAGTAAATGTTACTTTTTAAATTAAGGCTTTATCAGTTTTGATTGGAGTTTAACCCTCTGACTCTCTTCAGCCTTCCACTCTAGGTAGCAAATGCAGTACTAATTCCTTTATGCTATAAGGCTCTAGAGCACAGTTCAAGCTTCCAAGATATACAATGAATTCCACAAAGGAATAGTAGATTCTGTCTGTGCCCAGATGTTCCAGCTGGTCCCTCAGACAAACAGAAAGCCTGGATTTCAGGTCTGCTCAGCCAGTTCAAAACAATAAAGATGTCAGTTTTTTTTCCTACTGGATCTTTTATGCTGATGAAATGCACACAGATGCATAAAACAAAACACTTCATAAATCAGTGCAAACTTGTGTGAACAGATACATGCCCAGTCTTAAACTAATGTGAATACTAAGCAAGAATATACCATTTAGTGCAAGGGCATACATAACAGACTATCTAAATGGGAAAAAGAACAGGATTAAATTAAGGTAATTCTAGCATTTAAGCTTAATGAGTAATGGACCAGTACAGTTTAGATTAACATTGGTATATCACTATTATGTATATTTATATGAGGAAAGAGCATTGGAAAGAGTCTGCAAATGCAGATGTGCTACAAATGACAAAATGCCTTCTACAATAATAAGGATCATAGACTTCTTTCCACAGTAATTATTACGATAAAATACATATAGGATGATCGTTTCCAATCATCCTGAGTGAGGTATCCCAAAAGCAGAAAGACTCAAATGGTATATACTCACTTATATAGACCTATAAGATAGGATAAAAATACAGAAATCTATACAACTAAAGAAGATAAACAAGAAAGAGGACCTGGGGTAAGAGGATTAATACTCACTTGGAAAGTCAAATGGGACAGACATTGGGTGTAGGAGTAAACAGGTAGCAGGACAAGAGCCAGCCACAGAGGGCCTCGAAAACACTCTTCCTAGCAGTGTATCAAAGCAAATATTAAGAAATATAACCAACCCTTTGGCAGAGTGCAGGGAATCATATGAAAGAAGGGGGAGTTAGTATGACCTGGAGAGGTCAGGAGCTCCACAAGAACCAAATATATCAGGGCACAGGGGTCTTTTATGAGACTGTCTCTCCAATCAAGGACCATGTATGGTTATAACCTAGAACCCATGCTTGTGTGTAGCAAATGGTAGCTCAATTCCCAAGTGGGTATACTAGTGAGGGCAACAGAAACTATTTTGGACATGAACTCAATGGCTGGCGCTTTGATCTCCCCATCCCCCGAGGGAGGAGTAGCCTTGCTAGGCCACAGAAGAGGACATTGTAGCCATTCCTGAAGAGACCTGATAAACTAGAGTTAGATGGAAGGAGAGGAGGTCCTCCCCTACCAGTGGACTTGGAAAGGTGCACAGAGGAGATGAGGAAGGGAAGGGGAAGATAGGGAGGGAATGTGGGAGGGGGCTATGGCTGGGATACAAAGTATATAACCTGTGATTAATATAAAATGAAAATGAAAAAAATGCCTATAAGAGGGTAGAGACACAAACTAATCTGTCTTTAGGAAAATCAGTTCAGGGGAGCTATTGAAGAATGTTTAGGGATAGAAGGAGGTGATAAATGGTTTTGGGGGAGGGAATAAATAAAGAGATGGAGACAGGGAGATGGATAAGGATAGACATAGAGATAAAGATAGAGATGAGAGATAGAGATAAAGAAATTGATAGAGAGCCAGGGAGAGATGTATAGATATATTCAGTCTTTACAACAGCTCAGTCCTAGAGCTTACTTTGCTTTCTCTTCATGCTATCAATGTTTCTGCCTTGATGTTGGAAGGTAAACTAACATTGCCTCAGTTAGTATATAAAGGAAGACAGAAGATATGGAAACCCAGGACCTATAGGTTAATTCTACCCTCATTTAGGTCTTAACATAGGAATAAAAATAATAAAACTCATTGTCAATTGCTGGCTCACAGACTCCTGAGAAGATAAACATTGCTGTTTCAACTTACACACTGTGTTTAACCACAGCAGATCAACCTGTAAACTCTACAACAAATTATCATTTGAAAAACCTAAGAAATCATTCTACCATTCCACCAGTATTTGGAGATGTCCTAGACTTTGGGAAGTTCCAGGAATTAGTAATTAAGTAATATGTAAAATCAAAGAATTAAAATAATTATTAGAGTTAGATGCTGGTAAAAAATTAACCAGGCTGTTACTCCCTGGCATGTATGGGGGAGGGTCAAAGAGCCAGCCATTGAGTTCATGACTGAAACAGTCCCTGTTCCCCTTACTAGGGTCTTCAGTTGGACACCGAGCTACCTTGGGCCACTTCTGAGCGGGGGTTCTAGGACATATCCATACATGGTCCTTGGTTGGAGAAACTGTCTCATATAAGACCCCTGTTCCCTGCTCAGTTTGGTCTTTGTGGAGCTCTTGTTCTCCCCAAGTCTTACTAACTTCCCCTATTTTTATTATTTTTCCTGCCCTCTGCCGAAGGCTTGGTTGTGAGTCTTAATATATGCTTTGCTATATTGCTATATTGATTCTTTCAGAGGCCCTCTTTGGTATGCTCCTGTCCTGTTGCTTATTTTATCCTCCATTCAATGTCTATCTCATTTGTTCATCTAAATGAGCATTGATCCTACCAACCTGGGTCCTCCTTGTATATCTTCCCAGCTTTGTACACATACAGAGGGATGAGGACTAACACTAAGACACCACAGGAGCCTAAGGTGAAAACCTGGAGGTTTGTTTTGGGTAGGTAAGTCCAGGGAGGAGGGTCAGAGTTGGTAAGAGTGGTCAGAGTTCTGGATACCCAATGGTCTTGCAGTGTGATGAGAATCAGTTCCAGGATCCCCTAACTGGATGCCAAAATATAGATAAGCTCAAATCCCTTATATAAAATAAAGTTGTATTTGCATATAACCCATACATCGCCTCTGGGATACTTTAAGTCAAGTCTAGATTACTTTTCTTACGTAGTGTAGTATCAATGCTTTAGAAGTAGTTGTGATACGATATTGTCTAGGGAATACTGACAAGAACAGTCTGTATGCACTCAATAAAGATGTTGATTGAGCTGGGCTTGGTGGGACACACCTTTGATCCCAGCACTCGGGATGCAGGAGGCAGGCAGTTGTCTATGTGAGTTCGAGGTCAGCCTTATCTACAAAGTGAGTCCAAGAAGAGCCATGGCTACATTGAGAAAACTCTGTTTCAAATAACCAAAAAAGAAAACAGCTGCTGATTGACTATATTTTGAAGGTAGATTGAATAGGACTTCCTCCAGACTGGATAAAAATGATATCAAAAATGGATTCAGGAATAATGGCAAAGGTTTGACAAGAGCAACTGCCCTCTACCTGACTTATGAAAAAGAACATACCGAAGGACACAGACTCTGGTGGAGAGAATCAGACGTTTGTTTTGGACCTGTTAAGTTTGAAAGTCAAATAAATGATTTCAAATACTAAAAAAAAATTAATTTCTATCTCCCCCTTCTTTCATAAAATTCCATGCATTCTGCCCACAGTTTGGCTATGAGTCTCAGTCTTTGCTTCAATACCCTGCTTGTTAGTCTTTCAGAGGCTCTCTGTGGTAGGCTTTTGTCATGTTCCCTGTCTTCTGCTTCGGTATGTATGGTCTTTGCCCTTCTGAATGAGGGCAGAGATGGAAAGATCTGGAGGGGACAGAAGCTCCAAAAGGAGACCAAGAAAGTCAAAAATTCTCGGCCTTTAGGGTCCTGCAGAGACTGATACTCCAACAAAGGACCATGCATGGAGAGTTCCTAGACTCCCTGCTCATATGTAACCCTAGACTCAGTCTCCAAGTGGGTTCCCTAGTAAGGGAAGCAGGGGCTTTCTCTGGCATAATCTCAGTGGCAGACTCTCTGATCACCTTCCCCTGGGTGGTGCAGCCTTATCAGGCCATAGGGGAAGATGATACAGCCAGTCCTGATGAGACCTGCTAAGCTAGAGTCAGACAGAAGGGGAGGATGTCCTCCCTTATCAGTGGACTAAAGGAGGTATATAGTGGGAGAAGAAGGAGGGCAGGTGGGATTGTGAGGAGATGAGGGAGGGGGTTACAGCTGGGATACAACATGAATAAATTGCAATAAATAATAAAAATTAAAATAAAATGCACTCACTGATTCTCCTAGGTCATACAACCCCAATACGAATAGCATTGGAGAGTTTGTGATCTTCTGCACTATTCTGAAATTTTCAACTAGTTTATACTTTCCTAAGTACTTGTCTCCTTTGGGAACCACTTATCTATAAGCTTTAAGGGAATTTGAAATATTGAGCACACAGTGTTTTATCTTCAAAAGCAAAGGTGTATAACCTATTCTCTGCCCAGAAGACTAAGGGGTAAAGGTGTTTACTAGCCTGGTGACCTTTGAGTGATCTGTGTGGCCCAGACCACACTGGATCCTTGGTAGGCTCTTATCTTGGGCTTGTCAATCTATACAACCTATTTTTATGGAAGGTCCCACAGAGTAGATCTACAGAACTTATCTTTGTGGAAGATGGCACTTGTACTTTACAAAGAGTTTCAATGAAGTCGAAACTCTTTATTGTACACATAGATTATCACCAGGAAAATTTTTCATCACCTTGTGATATTCCTAAAATAAACCACTTAGAATTTGGGGACGGATTGTAAGAGATAGAGGGGGGAAGGAAATCAGCAACACAGAGCTCACAAACTCAAATAAGCAGAGTTCCAAAGAGACTCACAGAAATTGAAGAGGCAACCACAGAGCCCTCATGTGTCTCCCCTAGGTCCTCTGGATACGTGCTGTGTGGTTGGTTAGCTCGGGAAATTTTTAAGACTCCCCATAGTGGGATTGGGGGTGATTGAGGGTTTATGTCTAGTCTCACTGCATCTTGCTATGCTGTTTTTATCCTATATCACTGGGAGGTCTCCTCTTTTCTAAAGGTAAACAGATAAGCTGCAGAGTCCTAGATCAGGAGGACAGGGATGGTGGAGGGGTCTGGAAGAAGGGGAGAGAGGGAAGGCTGCAGTTGGATTGCTTTGTGTGAGAAAACGTTATGAGAGAAAAATAAAGGAAGAGAAAAAAATTAATGGACTGTGGTGTCTTCTGTGAATGGGACTATTTTATGGTTTTCTTTTTCATGTTTGCTATTAGCAAATAGAAAGGTTGCAGATTTTGTTTGTTACTGTTGCATCCTACCACTTTGCTGAAGTATCATATATAAGAATTTTTTCAGTTCTGCTTCTCTCCTTGTGGAGCTCCTGTTCCCTCCAGGTCTTTCCGTCTCTCCTTTCTTTCATAAGATTCCCTGCACTCTGTCCAAAGTTTGGCTATGAGTCTCAGCATCTGCTTTGATACCCTACTGGGTAGAGTCTTTCAAAGACCCTCTGTGGTAGGCTCTTGCCCTGTTCCCTATTTTCTCCCTCTTCTGATGTTCGTTCTGTTTGCATTTCTGACTGAGGATTGACCATGCATGGAGTTAACCTAGAACCCCTGCTCAGATGTAGCCCATGTCAGCTCAGTCTCCAAGTGGTGTCCCTAGTGAGGGGAACAGGGACTGTCTCTGACATGAACTCAGTGGCTGTCTCTTTGATCACCTCCACCTGAGGGCGGCGGCAGGGGACAGCCTTGGCTGTAGCCAGGCTACAGAGGAAGACAATGCAGCCAATACTGATGAGACCTGATAGGCTAGGGTAAAAGGGAAGGGGAGGAGGACCTCCTCTGTCAGCGAACTTGGAGAGGAGCATGGGAGGAGGAGAGGGAGGGAGGCTATCCAGCCATAGGTGTTTGTCACAGTGCAGCAGAGTGAAGAGTCAAGCCTATTGGAGACTGTCACCTTTTCAACTTTCTTATCCAAGTTCTCCTTCATGAGCTTGCAGAGATTCTCAAACTTTGCCTTGCTCTCCTCCACTTTCTTCTTCTCTTCCTCATCCTCTGGTAGACCCAGGCCCTCCATAGTCACCAAGATCAGACTCTTATGGGATTCCTTGAGCTGCTGCGCACAGTACTCGTCAATAGGCTCTGTCAGATACAGTACCTCCAAGCCCTGCTTCTGCACGCATTCCACAAAGGCAGAGTTGGCCACTTGCTCTTTGCTCTCACCACTGATATAGTAAATGGACTTCTGTGTCTCCATGCGAAACACATACTCTGACAGGGAAGTCATCTTATCTCCAGACTGATAGGTGTGATAACAAAGAAGCTCAGAGAGGCAGTGGCGGTTGTTAGAATCTTCATGGACTCCAAGCTTTAAATTCTTGGAGAATGCCTCATAAAATTTCTTGTAGTTCTCTTTGTCTTCAGCCAACTCAGGGAATTGTTCTAGAGTATAAATCAATAAACTAATTCTAGTGTTTTTTTTTTTTAAAGCAGAGCTCCAGGACACACTGTTCTTACAGGAATCCCCATTAAAATCTTTCCTCAGGTGTCTTGTATGAGACGGTTTCTACAATCAAGGACCATGTGTGGATGTGGCCTGGAACCCCCGCACAGATGGGGCCCATGATAGCTCGGTGTAGGACTGAAGACCCTATTCAGGGAAACAGGGACTGTTTCAGTCATGATCTTGATGGCTGACTCTTTGACCCTCCCC
>JAQQSO010003540.1:0-13481 GCA_028658305.1 Pachyuromys duprasi
TTTCTGCTCTCCTACTCCTCAGACACAGTGTTCTCTGGTGGCAGCCATCTTGGATCTCCATCAGTATGCTTTTTTTCAATGACTACCTGCATTAGAATTTTCAAGGTTTTAAGGGTTCACTACAAAACACCTCAGGTCACCAAGAAGAATAAAGCTGAGTGCATCATTCTTCTAGACTTTAATTACATTATAAAGCTGCTGTCAAACCAGTATACTACTGGCGTAAACACACACATATACCAATGGTATAGACAAGAGATCCTAGAAACAAAGTTGTGTGTATATAGCAAACTAACAATTTCATCTTATTTGTTTTGTTTTTGAGACAGTGTCTTATTATCCAAGGAGGCTTGGAAGTGGTTATTTAGGTCAATTGGTCTCATACTGCTAACTCTTCTGCCTCTGCTTCTCAAGTGCTAGGATCACAGACAAACACTGTCACACTTCACTTCAGCTAATCTTTTACAAGGGAACCAAGAATGCATGTTGGGAAAGAATTGTTTCTTCAATAAAAGTTTTTGTTTTTAAGCTGTATATCCACAGGCGAAAGAAAGCAATTGAAGCAATTGTACCTCTATGTTTTACCATGCCTTATGCATGGCAAACCCCCAATTCAGCAAAAAGTGCATTAAAATCTTACACAGAAAATAAAATCTTATAGATGCAAACTTTGGAGAAATGGTTGACACTGGGCTTGGCAATTTTTTAAAGCTATAGCCCAGAAAGTCCCAACAGCAATAGACAAATGAAATTGCTGCAAACTAGAAAGCTTCTGTATAGAATAAAAATATCAAACCAACCAATCCATCAACAGAGTGAAGAGACAGTGTACACAAAGCAGGAGAATATGTGAAAAAAACCTGCTTTCTGTAATATTATTTATTTCCTATTGAAGACCATTATATAATTTCATTATTAAAATTTATGATTGGATTCTTGTTGTTGGTGCCAGTAAAGAATTTGAAGTAACATTTACATTTCACTATGTTTTTGAAACTGAGTATGTAGACTTTTATGCAGGAGTGCCAGATAAAATGCAGAAAGCTTAGTCGCACTTGTATTTCAGAGACGCAAAGTATAAGTTTTACATATATGCAAGTCCTCCAGATAGAGATAATTATGTTTATCCTCTCCTGTTTGCCTGAAATACAAATTTAACTGGAGTTTCTGTGATTTGATTTGCTAAGCTGCGTGCTATGAAATTTGATAGGATGCTTGCTGAGCTTCAAGTCTTCCTAAGTTTAAGTTGTTCTGTCTGTCTGTCTGTCTGTCTGTCTGTCTGTCTGTCTGTCTGTCTCTCTCTCTCTCTCTCTCTGTGTGGTATGTGGTGTATGGGTTTGTGATATGGTGTGTTATGGTGTTTGTGTGTGTGTGTTATGTGTGTGCTATGGTGTGTGTTTACTTGTGTAATATATGTGTGTGTATGTGTAAGTAGGTAGGTGTGTAGGACATGCTTCTTAGCTCTTTTATGCCCTGCTCTACTGACCTCTGGCATGTTAGTTGGTATATATCAAATCATCAGGTGACCCCTTAGAAATTCAGAACAGTGTTACTGATTTACAGTGGGAAATATTTTTGTCTCCTCATATATGAGATTTCCTATGTGGCTGTATTTACCTAGAAAGTCAAATGACATATGCTAATACCACATGAGTTAGGGGTTAGAGCAAAAGGGATGGGTAATTTTTAGAAATAATTTTGGTTGGTGGTTATAAAGTATTACCAAGTTCCCTTTTATCTATAATTTTTTGAGGCTATAATTTAGATTAAATAAATCCAGAGTATTTCATTCATTAGACACGGCTAAAGCATGCAGCTAAAATACTGCTTCCAAGAGTCCTTTCTGTTGTCCCTTCACTGGCCTGAAACTCAACTCCTATTTCAGTTTTCTACCTCACTGCAATGTCTTCCAAACATCGTTATAACATCAGCATCTAATTTTACGGTGCGTACCTCATCAATGGGCTGTCTCTCAACTGCTTCTGAAATGTTTTCTAGATTTCAGTCCATCTTACTCTTTCCGCACGGATTACTTTTAGTCTCTGAGACTATGTCCTGTTCATGTCCTTCTCCACTTTAATGAACTGAGCAAGAAAATGGTGGAGAGGGATTTATTCGTTGTATTAAGTGGTCCCTGAATACTTTATCAATGAAATGAAAACTCCCCCCCCCCATACCTAGTTACATGTTTTGTGTTTCCCTTTTTAGTTTTCAGACAGCATATAAGAGACAGGGGGAAATGTAAATGGATTAAGAATGTGCTTGCCAGGACACAGAGGAAGATGGTGCAGCCAGCCCTGATGAGACCTGATAGGCTAGGGTCAGATAGAAGGGGAGGAGGCCCTTCACTATCAGTGGACTGTGGGCATGGGAGGAGAAGAGGGAGGGAGGGACTGGGAGAAGATGAGGAGAGGGCCTACAGCCGAGATACATGGTGAATAAATTGCAATAATAAATAAATAAATAACAACAACAACAAAAGAATGTGGTGACTAAGCATGAGGACTGGAGTTTGGGCACTCAGAACGTACATAAAAGCTGAGCAGTTTGGTGGCCCACTGGTAACCCTGGCTCTCTGAAAACAGAGGAAGAGGATAGATCCTTGGAGTAGGGTGAATACCATCTGCATTTGCTAAATCGGGAAACTTTGGGTTCAAGTGAAAAATCCTACCTTAGTACACAAAGTGGAGAGAGACTGATGAAAACACCTGATGTTTACCTCTGGTGTTGCACTCGTTTTTAGACTCTACTTCATTTGGCATTTTTAAGCCTCTACCTCCCTTCCACCATCCCTTTAACCCTAGGTCAGAGAGAGGTTAGTGGGGAGAGGGGGCTCAAACCCTTTACTTCTCTGGCTGTTTAGTGTTTATGGGTTCTTTTGGGGTTATACCAATCTCCGTCAACAGCAGACATAGCCAGCAGTCTCTTCCAAGCTGCAGCACTGAAACATTTCTCTCCCTCTGTCCCCTAGAAGCTGTCACACCATCTGCCTCTGGCTTTTCCACGCTGCCATACCTTCTCTTTCTGGGCTTTCATATTTATATCTCTCAGAGTCCTAGACCTCTCTCCTCTCTGTGCTGCATGAGGCAGGCCATTACCAGCTGGCAAAACCATGCCTGCAGGAGGCAATTATCAGCTGTGGACAAACTAAAACCCACACTAAAATACCACAGGAGATTAAGACAAAAACATATTTACATAACATAACTGAGTTTTTAAAGAAATCAAAACTCTCAGTGCACTCTGGCACCTACATGCTGTATGTGCACACCCACCCTCACACTCATGTGCTTACATACATGTGAACATGTGCACATATACATGAACACATACAGTGATGAATGAGAACATATATAATAAACTGCATAGAGCTGGGATTCTGTCCTTATTTTTTGTTAGGGTTGCCCTTTTCTTGTAATCTAGGTTCATCAGTGAATGTTTAGGCTGTGAACATAGAAGAATTTTAATGCACTTGTTTCTTAGCAAGTGCATTGAAATTCACACGGTTTTGCAGTTCTGCGCTTTCTTTTATAGGTGCTCCAGTTTACATTAAAGTATAATTTAGGTGGCAAATTCCAAGGAATAGGAGACTATTAAAGTAAAACCAACCAAAAATATTAAAGATATTTTACAGAGGAGAGTGAGACTATTCCATTTAATAGCTCCTGATTATGTGATCCTTAAAAAGTTCACCATGTAGCAAAGAGAGTTAGAGGATGAGAACCTCTTCCCCAAATATTTTAATGGATACATGGAAGCTGTCCTTCACCAAAGCAAACTGAATCTCCTTCCCGAGTTCAGATTCAAAACTAAGATATTTTTCAGTTTCTGAGCTGAATTTATTCAATGAATTAAAGGATTTAGGAAAGAGAGAAACAAATGCTGCAAAGAGAATGGCCCCAAAGTCTTGCTTCTCACATATTTCTGCTACTATAATATAAACACTCAGAAAGCACAACACTCCATAGATAGCTCAGGCAAAGGATCTATCATGTACCCCAGCCTTAGCTCAAATGTGTGATCTTTCTAAGCCAGTCTCACGAGTGCTATATCTCTATACTGAAAGATTTATTTATTTTTATTTTTTTCTTATGCATGTAAGCACCACATGCTTGCAGTACCTACGGAGACCAGAAGAGGGCTCAGATCTCTTTGAGATAGAGTTAACAGAGGGTTGTAAACAGAGGGTTGATGCTGGGTATTGAACTTGAGTTCTCTTGAAAAGTAGTAAGTGCTCTTAAAGCTGAGCCATCTTTCCAGCCCCAGATTCCTACACTTTTTATTTTTTCTACTATTTATCAAAAACACTCAGAGTAAGCAACAACTCTTGAAAATGACACCATTTCTCATTTTTCAATAATTACACCTCATATTTGAGAGTGCTTGCACTCACAGAGGGCATGAAGTACAGTTATAACTATATTTATTTCCATTTATTCATATGCAAAATAAGAAAAATCTCAGAAATTTGGCAATTTATTTAGTTAAAAAGCAACACAATGAGAATGAAAAGAACAATCCTTTCTCTTTAAATTCTGTTCTTTCTTTTGTATTGTGATTGTTATGATGAGAGCCACAGGAAGTGTGATGTAGAAAATGCATGGGAAGGTGTTTTACAATGCGCTCTTCAGCCCAGTGCTGCAAACCCTGGCTGGCTGTCAGCCTCCCTTGTAAATCTCTTCTCTGAGAATTGCCCCCCCCCCCCACCATGTTCAGAAAAACACTTGCCAGGAGATGTCAGCTCACTGTGGGTTGTAGATTTATATTGCACCCAACCAGTTCCATGAGGACTTCTTGAACCTTCTGAGAAGTCAGTACACTGTCAATATCCGGATTTTTTTTTTTTTTTTGGTTTCTACCTGTGTGTATTTGTGTGGAGAGGGAGGGTCTTAACTTTGATCTAATGTGAAGGCACTGTTGAAATCCCCATCTCATACCCCTGCCTTAGAAGGTGTAGGCAAAACAGGTAAGTTCTCCCAAGGAGTGAATATTCCGTAAGTTGATTTTGTGATCAAAAGTTGGAAATTTAGTTTGTTAATGGTACTCATTCATAGAGATGATATCACCTTCAAGTTCTGCCATGGAATGTTGTATTACAAGCAGGTTTCTATATGGCTGTGTGTGTGTGTGTGTGTATGTGTGAAAAGATCTCACTGTGTAGCTGTTGTAGTCACAGAGATCCACCTGCCTCTGCCTGCTGAACGCATGGATTAAAAGCAGATGCATATCAAGCTCTTGTGGCTTTTTCAAACATACTTGTTGTAGCTCTTCCTCCCCTACCCTCTCTACCTTGTCCTCCATATGCCTTCTCACGTAAAACTGCCCTCATTATTTTCCCATCCCTCTTCATCCCAGCTGTGATTTCCCCTCTCTCCCCTAAGATCTTTAGCCACTACCCCACGAACCCTTTCTAGTTTCCTGGCTTTTAGAGATGCTATGAGTTAAACATACAAATCTACTGATTCAATGCTAGGATCCACACATCAGAGAGAATATATTCCCTGTTTGCTCTTCTGGGCTTGAGTTGTTCACTCAATGTATTTTTCCAGTTCCATCAATTTATAATTTTACTTTTATAATTTTATAATTTCACTTTTCCTATAGCTGAATGAAATTTCACTGTGTATATGTAACACGTATTCGCCATCCATTCATCAGTGGATGAGCATCTATGCCGCTTCCATTTCCTAGTTACTGTGAATTGAGCAGCGATGAGCATGGGTGTGCAAGTGCCTCGGTCCTTGGAGGTTGAGCCCGGAAGTGGTGCAGCTGGGTCATAGTGTAATACGCATTCTAACCTTTTGAGAAACCTTTATACTGATTTCTGTAGTGGCTGCACCAGTTTGCAGTCCCACCAACCATAAATAAGGGATCCCTTTCCCTACATTTATTTTCTTGAACTCAGCTATTCTTATTGGGGTAAAAATGAAATCTCGTACTATTTCCCCCTTCTTTCATAAGATTCCTGGAACTCCGACCAAAGTTTGGCTATAAGTCTCAACATCTGCTCTGATACTCTGCAGGGTAGATCCTTTCAGAGACCCTCTATGGTAGGCTCGTGTCCTGTTCCCTGTTTTTTTCCCTCTTCTGATGTCCATCCTCTTTGCTTTTCTGAATGGGGATTGAGCATCTTAGCCAGAGTCCCTCCTTCCTGATTAGTTTCTTTAGGTGTGCAGATTTTAGTAGGTTTATCCTATATTATGTATCTAATATCCACTTATGAGTGAGTATATGCCCTGTGTGTCTTTCTGCTTCTGGGATACCTCACTCAGGATGATCTTTTCCAGTTCCCACCATTTGCCTGCAAATTTCATGATTTCCTTGATTTTTATTTCTGAGTATTATCTTATTGTGTAGATGTACCACAATTTCTGTGTCTATTCCTCAACTGAGGGGCATCTGCGTTGTTTCCCGCTTCTGGCTATTATAAATAAAGCTGCTACAAACATGGTTGAGCAAATGTCCTTGTTGTATACTTGAGCATCTTTTGGATATATGCCAAGGATATACCCTAGCTGGTATAGCTGGATCTTGAGGAAGTGCTATTTCTAATTGTCTGAGAAAGCACCAGATTGAATTCCAAAATGCTTGGGGGAAATAGTAAGACCTGAAGAGGACAGAGCTCTACAAGAAGAGCAACAGAACCAAAAACTCTGGGCACATGGGTCTTTTCTGAGACTGATACTTCAATTAGGGACCACTCATGGATATAACCTTGAATCCCTGCACAGATGTAGCCCATGGCAGTTCAGTGTCCAAGTGGGTTCCATAGTAATGGGAACAGGGACTGTCTCTGATATGAACTGATTGGCCTGCTCTTGGATCACCTGTCCCTGAGGGGGAAGCAGCCTTACCAGCCACAGAGGAAGACAATGCAGCCACTCCTGATGAGACCTGATAAACTAGGATCAGAAGGGAAGGGAAGGAGGACCTCCCCCATCAATGGAATTGGAGAGGGACATGGGTAGAGAAGGTGAGATTGGGTGGGGAGGAGGGAGGAAGCTACAGGGGGGGATACAAAGTTAATAAATGTAATTAATAAAAATAAAAATAAACAAACAAACAAAAAAGAAATCTCAAGGTAGTTTCAATTTGCATTTCCCTAATGGTTAAGGATATTGAATGTTTTTTTAAACACTTATAACTCTCTACTCAGCTCCACGAGCAATTTTTAAATTGGTTTGTTTGTTTTCCTCATATTTAGCTTTTTAATCTTACTAAAGTAATATAATAATGATGATGATGGTGCTTGAATAGGAGTGCCTTACAGGGAAATAATAATAATAATAATAATAATAAACATTATTAAGCAAAAATCCCAGTGGAATACTTCCCTATGAGTTTTAATCAATCACAGGATTCCCAGAGACCCACAGAGCAACACAGACATCTGTGGTTGCTCTTTTTTGTTTACCTGAATTTGACAGCAAAACTGTATTGCTAATGGTCAGAGGGTTCAGAGAAATCTGTTACTGACCTGGTAGTTTCTTCCCTGTTGGCCAGCTTTCAAAGCTCCAAAGACACCATTCTGACTTCTGCAAAGAAAAGTCATAAATACTTTCACTCAAATGCCAGGGCTGGGAGCTACAATAATGACCCATGTGACAAGATACACCCACTTGTGCAATAGTTGCCTGAATGTCATGGGGGAAACCAACTGCCTTTTTGACAAATTCAAGACCTATTCCACAAGGTATGACATGATTCATACCTTGTGCTTAATGTCTGACTAAGAGAGCATGCTGAGGAGTTCATCAACCCTAGAGGAGAAAGTTTTAATTTGCTAAATGGGCACAGTACTAAGTTTCTTTATAAATATTTATCTTTATAAACTTAGATTATGTCTGTCAGTTTTCATCAGAGTCGCTTCCTTTTGCACTGTATCCTCATGAATGCAGAGACTCACAACTGAACAAAATGTGGAAAGCAAGTGACATGCTTTGCCCCCAAAAGGACATCAGAATCACCACCACTTTTTTTCAAGGCTCAGAGACAACAACGGTAGAAAAGGCAAGAAGACTGTAAGAGTCAGAGGTTGAGGAGGACTTTTGAAGAACATTGTTTTCTGCACAGGACAGGACCGCTGCACCTGCAAATCCACCGCATCTGTGATAGCCTGCACATGGAACCTGGAAGGGCTCATGGGGACCACCCCTCCACCAGAAACTATGGACAGATAATGCTGAGCAGGGGAAGGCATTTTTCTTCACTACTGAACAGTTGCTTATGCTCCAGTAACAAGCCCTGCTTATGATAATGAAGGCAATCCCACTTAGTGTGGTGGTTTGAATAAGAGCAGCCCCTATGGGTTCATATATTTGAATGCTCGGCCTATAAGAAGTGGCCCTGTTTAAAAGGTTTAGTAGGTATAGCCTTGTTGGAAGAAGTCGGGGTGGACTTGAAGTTTCAAAAGCCCACGCTAAGTCACAGTTTTTCTCTCTTCCTCCTGTCTGCGGATCCTTATGTAGAACTCTCAGCTACTTTTCCAGCTCCGTGTCAGATTCATGCCATCATGCTTCTTTCAACAACGCTAATTGCCTAAACCTCTGAAACTGTAAGTGAACTCCAATTAAATGCTTTTTAAAATAAGAGTTGCTGTGGTCACAGTTGCTGCTCTTCATAGTAATAGAACACTGACTACAATATCAGATCACACACACACACACACACACACACACAATTTAGGAAAAAACCTAATACCTGAGAGATTTTTCTATTTAGTGGAAGAATTTATTTATGGAATTGCACAAGAACTTCAGAGGATTTTCTAAACCATTTTTTTTCAAATTTTAAATACTTCAGTTTATTTCAAAGAAACATTTGGTTTTAAAACAGGCTGCAGGTCTGAATAAGGCACTCCGCTTTGATCTCATTTTATGCCTGGGGAAGAACATTTCTAATTTATCACTCAGTGTGTAAAATGTTGTTACTCAAGAGTTAGAGGAGGAGAAAAATAACCGAGAATAGCCATGAATATGTCAGAGCACCCAGGGACTGGGAAGAAGAGAAGAGATGATTCCAGAGGAGAAGAGGTGATTCTAGACTTGCAGTTCATATTTTATGCCTAAAGCATCCTTTGGAGATTATGAAGTTGTTTACACAGCTTAATTTTGGAAGAACAACATTAAATCAAGGAAGCAGTGTTAACTTACTCTGCCTAGTACAAAGAAGTGTTTTGGAGTCAGGTTATAATTCATACAAAGCCAGTAAAAGTGAGAACAGATCCAACTTTTCTTTTTGCATATCCAAGGTCCTACTGTGTGCAAGTTAAGGAATCACTGTTGTTGATAAGACCAGTCATCCTTGTCTCCCAACAGAAATTACAAAATCAATATGTCACCTTTCACTTCCTTAGAAAGTAGTACTGAGGAGGTATTGGTCAATGGCAGCTACAGCAGAAATCGTCCACATGGCCTGCTATTTCTTCTTTGTCACCTTCAACTCTCCTGACCTACAGAAGTAATACGGGGTCTGTTGAGAGAACTCAGTGTGTAGAGTGTTTGCTTTAAAAGCATGGACTCAAGTTTGGATTCTTTGCACCCATGTAAAATGCCACGTGTGGCAATGTGTAGTTGTATAATCCAAGAGCTGGGAGTCAGAGACAAAGGAGACCTAGGAGAAATCAGTGGCCGGTCAGTAGCCAATCCATGAACTTTAGGTTCAGTGAGATATCTTGTCTAAAAACACGAAGGTGCAGAAATTGAGGAAGACATTCAGTGTTGACCTTTGGCTTCCAAACACTTATGAGTGTGTACATATGTAAACATTCATATTACACTGTAAATATCGTTTTTATTTTCTCAGATGTGCAAATGAAATGAGAGCTGTACCCAAGCTTTATGAATACATGGCTTGGGCTGAATCCAGAATGTTTCCATTTTTGTTCTATCTATCCCTAGGCCTAGACATGGAAGCATCTAGCCTCTGTACCATATAACCTTCTGCACGACTGGATCTTGAAGGTTTCAGTTTTTACACTCCATCTGTTAACCTAGGCCTAGAATGTTTTCAGCCTCTGAGACTTACTGCAGGATAAGTTCATCCTTTCCAATTCTTTCTGAACACTGGCAGATGGTTCAACTCAGCTGTTCTGTCTCAAAACTCTCCAATTTGACTGATTCAAATTTTCTTCTCTCTGATTCTCCTTGAATTTCTCTGTCTGAAAAAAAAAACTGCCTCTGAACTCCAGGAACTGACTGCATAAACTGAGCAGAAGTGCACAAGCTCAACTGAATCTCACTGCGTTCAACTGAACTTCACAGAACTTAACCCTCCTCTCCCTGCACTGCTCTTAAGTAGTAGCCTTTCCTTCCTGTCTGTCTTGTGAGAGGTGGTTGTATCCTATGGTTGACTCATTCTGTCAAATCCTTCTCTGAATTGTCACTTTGTCTGTCCCTCAACTATATGTCACTTTCAAACATTCCTGCTTTCTTCTACAAACTAACTTTACTCTTCTTGTTTGGGATTAAAGGTCTGTACTAAGGGTGTGTCTGTACTCCCGCCACATCAAACTGTAATCCAGAGCATGTCCACATTCCAGCTGGATCACATAGACCTAGAAGGTCTTTAGATGTAATCCCTTGCCAAAGCAGTCATGTTGCTGGATTAAAATTTCTTTACTTCACACACTTACAAGAACAATAAAGTGGATCAATGGATCCCCACTTGTCTCTGATTATATATCTGCCTACAGCAACAAAGATACTAATCATAATGAGCCTAGGGTGCCTACTATTGCTACCTTTTTATGGCGTCTGTAGTAGTTGTTCCTGCTGCCTAGAATATTCTTATAGATCTTCATAAACCCAGTTTCACTTTTCACTCAATTGTTGTATAAAACTTCCAATTTCACTTCTTCAAAAAGTTATTTTCATCTGAAGTGTCCACCTAACCACATTCTATCACACCATCATTTAAAAACTCTCTACATAACACCTGTGATCTGATTTCTCTTATGTTAAAACATATACTTGACATTGCCTGTCACTTTAGTCCAAGCTTGACGGTGGATAGAAACTTCTCTGCTTATTGTTGGAATCTAGATTATTTTCTGATATTTAAATATTTATTAAGTCAGAAGGTTAGGATTTAAAGGTATGATAAAAGTTGAATTGAATCCTTCTATCACTGGGCCACTTCTAGCTTGGTAAGGCCAATAGGCATTATTCAAAGAATCTTAGAAATTAATGCAACATTTTGGTGATGGAAGTGTGGACTTGAGTGGTTAGACAAAGATGTGAGGAAGAGGCCATGATTTATAAAATTCAGGTCACACTAGGGTCCATGATAAAGGTTAACGATGCGGAACAAAATCTAAAGGAAAAAAACATAGAGGATACGAGCATCTCTCAAGACTTGGGGGTTGTATATCCTGAGATTCAGTGCATAGTGGTAGCCTACTCATTTAAGAAAAAAATTCTTATTGTAGCTGTGTTGCAGAGGGAAAAATGGAAGAATGATTTTGAGATGAGGCTAGGTAGGTGGGTGATATCTGGAGCAAGGCAAGATTTCATGTAAAATGCTAAAAATTTCGACATTTAATTTATGTTTAACAGCAAGTTTCTGATGAATTTTAAGCAGCAGTGGGTTGAAGTGATTACATTTTCACTCTGATAAAGATCAGTGTATAACAAAGAATGGATAAATTAGGGCTTAAATGGAAACATTATGGCCATAATTGAAATAAAGAAGTGGGTTGTTTGGATGAGGACCCTATAGAGCAAAAGAAATGAAGTGCAGAGATTCAGGACACAACTTGAACATTCATTCTAAAAGCTATTAGGAGAGGACTATATCAAAAGTGATCCCTAGATATCATCTTGCTTATCAGAAAGGGAGATTTTAATAGCATTGGTAATGATCACATTTGAAGAAACCTGGGTGTAGAGTGGGATGTGGAACTAGATATAATTAATTCACTTTTGCTATTTGTTGTGCTTTGAGAAAGTCCCAAATCCCAAGCAGACACATTTGGTAGACAATTATATGTACATAACTTCAAAAGAAAGTTTATACCAGAGATATAGCAATGAATTCCTGACTGATAGTTTTACAGATCAGAACTGAAATTACGTCAGTGTGGTCATAATTATCCTGCTATATAAACTGAGAGAGAAGAAGGGCTCATAAAGACACTAGGAAATTATTTAATTTAATGTCATTGAATTATTGGATAGGGAAGCATATTCATATCATGCGAAAAAGAGAGATCATAGGAAAAGAATAGGATCCAGCAATATTAGAATCTTCAGTGATAGAAAAAGGTGACATATCTGTATCTTCTCATTTCATATAAACTTCCAGTGCTCACTATTACATACAGACTAAGCAACAGAGTGTGCTTATGGCAAACTTTGAAAAAATAATTTCAAATCAATGAATCAATATTGAGCAACAGATAGAGAAGGTTCAAAGAATGCATACACTACTAAGCAAAAATGGTAGAATTTATGACTAATTCATGATTGAGGAAAAAAAGTGAGAATTCCCTCAGCTATACCAATTATGATGTTTGTTGTCCATTGATAGGATTAGATCTAAATAAAAGCCACATTTTTTTTTCTTCTAGGCCTCAATGTATATGATGTCCATCAAGGACAACCTTCTAAGAAAGGAATATGTAGTGTTTCATTTGAGGAATGCTCATGGGAAGAACAGTGTGCAGGTGTGCTTCGCTGCTACTTCATGGAGTCCTCTGACTTTGACCTGTAGGGACTTCCACAGCCATTCCACTTCTTTACAGCTATTTTAAGGTGTAGGCTTCATAATTTACTATGAAATGTTGGCTAAAGATCCTTGTATTTCAGCAAAGGCTTAAATACCATATGGTAATATGCTCAAACTTCACTGGCTTAGCCAAGAAGAATATAAATCTCAAGGTCATAAAATATCTGTACAGACGTTTGGTGGTAGGTTGGTTTGAGTCAGGATTTTGAAGAAACTCAACCAATACAAAGAATATACATTGTGAAATGGGATTAGATTGTCTTATACAACATGGGCTGGGTAGTGCAACAGTGGTTGTCTATATGGTGGTGAGGCTGAGAATCTGGTAGCTTCTCAGCTTGTGAAGCTGGCTGGCTCAGCAATCTTAATCTGGCTCTGAGAGCCTGGAGAAATCTTGAAGAGCCGTTTGGTTGTTGGTCCACATTGAAAAGCAGAAGCAGTTGAGTTCTTTTTTTTTTTTTTTAATTTATTTATTTTTATCTCAATCACAGGTTAGGTACTTTGAATCCCAGGCTTAGCCCCCTCCCGCAGTCCCTCCTACCCTCCCACTCCCTCCCTCATTTCCCTCCTCCCCGCCCCCTCCAAGTCCACCAACAGGGGAGGACCTCCTTCCCTTCCATCCAGCCCCAGCTTATCCTGACTCCTCAGGGCTGGCTGCAATGTCCTCCCCTGGGATCTAGCCAGTCTGTCACTCCCCGGCTTGTATGGGGGAGGGTCAAAGAGTCATCCATCAAGATCATGACTGAAACAGTCCC
>JAQQSO010003541.1:0-13481 GCA_028658305.1 Pachyuromys duprasi
GGAGTGACAGACTGGCTAGATCCCAGGGGAGGACATTGCAGCCAGCCCTGAGGAGACAGAATGAGCTGGGATTGGATGGAAGGGGAGGAGGTCCTCCCCTGTTGGTGGACTTGGAGGGAGCGGGGAGGAGGGAGATGAGGGAGGGAGTGGGAGGGTGGGAGAGAATGAGGGAGGAGGCTACGCCTGGGATGCAAAGTACCTAACCTGTGATTGATATAAAAATAAAAATAAATAAATTAAAAAAATTTTTAAAAGAATATAGCTATGTGATATATATGATTGTGTTCTTATTTTGGTAATATTTTTAAATTACTGATTAAGTTAGACATACTAGTTTATATTTTCTCTTATATCTTACCACATATAAATATTACAATGCATAATTTTCTCTAGCAGAAAATTATGAGCTATTAAATTAAGAGAACATACTAACAACAATGAAAATAATTGTGAAAAAATCACATTTTTGATAACTATAGCAAGACTTATGATGGAAGAGTAATAAAACTAAGAATAATTTGTTGTAAAAATTCTGTTTTCTCATGCTTTTCTCTGTGCATTGAGGACAAAGCTCTCCTAATCAAAGGCTCCAACTTTACTGTTGTATTTGCTTGCTTGTTTGAGACAGGGTCTCATTATGTGGCCTTGGCTGGCCTGGAACTCACTATGTAGACAAGGCTGGCCTCCAACTTAGAGCAGTTCATTTCTCTCTGCTCCTTTAGCTTTGGAATTAAAAACTTGCTTTACCATACCCCACTTAAAGGCTCCAACTTTTGCAAATGCAAATTCATTTGAAAACAGACTCCAAATTTAGAATATCACAACAGGAATTCCCTGATCAAAAATAAACATCTGGGTAAGTGTTTCTTCAGGGTCAACCCAGAAGGCACAAGGAGGATCTTCCAACTGGGAGCCAAGGAATCCAGGCAACATCTCAAGCTGACAACAAAGTTTGACAGAGTTATTTCTGTGGCACTGGGTTTATGGGCATGAAGAGTGTGCCATGCGCCAGCCACCATGGCTTCCCTACCATGATCTGTAAGCCAAAATAAACTCTTCTTCCATTACTTACTTTGCTTTCCACAGGTGTCTTTTCACAACAACAAGAAAAGTAATACAGAAATAATAATACTGATTCAGAAAGCACAGTCTGTCATTAATTAATAGTCAGAGTTATACCTAACAATGACTTTATCAGGTAAGTTCTGTGCATGACATACTATGATGAATTCTGCAAATAAATAAATACTAGTAAAAAATATGTTTTGACTAAATGAGTAAAGGATTACTAAAAGTAATTTGCATCTTAGCAGGACAAAAATAAGGTAAATGATAAAGTGTAGAGGCTCATATACTTCTCTTGTTAGGTACTTATTAAAACCCCGCCCACCTCATCTGTTCCCAATTTCATGGTGACAAAATGGCTTCTAATAATCATTACACTCTGTAATTTTTCAACAGCCATACATTTAATAATGCATGTATGCATGGTCTTTCACAATTTTTCTTTCAGCTTGGAGATCACATTCCCCTAACCTTTAGTTGTTTTTCATTTAAACTTCCTATTTGTTTTTTTGTATAACAAATAATGAAAATATCAGTAACAAGATTTTAGATATAAACAATATAGCCACTTTGTGGATCTCATACTCTAACTGGTTGTGCCAGATTTTATTTCCCAAAGATAGTTTAATAATCTCTCATACCCCAAATAAATGTACATGGATAATGAGCAACAGCTTATTGATATGGGCATCTGACAAGTATGATCATGTTATCCAAATAATTGAGAGGTAGAGACTGTATCAAACATTCTAAAATGCAGACAGTGACTTAGGACAAAGGCAGTTAGGTAAAATGATTCTATATGACTTCCGAAATTGAGTACATCAGGTTCTTCAATTCTGACACACTCATAGAACTTCATTGAATTGTCTAAGCAGTCTGAATACTCAAGGGATACCATATTTGAGACATCCTGAGTCATATCACATGGAGAAAGTACATATAGTGATTTTTTTTAGATAATGTTTTCAATTGGCCTTCAAACTCAGCCATCATTAGGCATGCAAGTAAACAATTATAGAAAAGTTTTCTACCCCAAACATCAAGTTATAGTAAGTCTTTGCAGCTTCCTTCATTGTCTTCACTGGTTATGAGAATTAAGCCACATATATTCTAGAGAAATTAGTGATAAATATGTGTAACAAAATAGGTTTTTAACCCAAAAACTCTTGAGTAGCTCACAGCAAGAGGAACAAAGTAAACAGCAAATCTTGACATTATTATCCTACCCTACCAATTAAAATTCACTCTTGTTATTTATTTAATTCATCTGAAGAAACTAGTAGAATTCCTCAACTAAATAAATATAGTTGTAAAAATTCTGACCCCATATTATTAATCAATCACCTGAAACAAACAAAAGAATAATACCATGACCATGTTTCAATTCTTATGCCTAATATAAGAGACTTTCATCTTGTCTCTCTCATTAATTAAAATGCTATTTTTTTTCAAAAATTAAAATTGTATATAATTGTTTTTAACTAGGACATTCATCTTGGGAAGTTTTGACTATGTAATAAATAAGTCATTTCTTATTATTTTCAAATCGCAATATCAAATAAAACCAGTGCTAGATGTCCTATGATTATAAAAAAGTGACTAAATTATAAATCAAAATCCTGAGAAAACCAGAAACCCCAGGTAGGCTGCCCACAGGCTTTCTCCCATTTCTGTTCCATCCAGACCTAATCCCTCAGTCTTGTCTCTGGTCCTGCAACAGAACACCAAATGCACCTTCCCTTCACCTCTGCCTATATCCCACACACCATCTCCTCCTAACATCTTCCCCCTTCTCTTTGCTGCATTCTGCAAACCTTCTCCTATCTCTCCGTTCACCTGGACCAAATCCCATAATCCCAGTCCTTGTTACTGCAACAGAACTCCAGCTGCAGCCTTCTCTCATACCTACCCATATCTTCTGTGGATCCAAAACTATCCTTTCCTAATCTCCCTACCCCCAACTCTATCACTGTATCTCTAGCTGGCAATCCCTGCTAACCCAAGGGTCACATTTCCAGGGCAACAATTAGACAGCATGCAGACCCACAGCTCTTCTATTGCTCCTGAGATGCAATTTCCCCATTCTCATGAGCAGTACTTTAGCTGGAAACCTACTATCCCTGAAAGATCACAAAGACCTTTTCCACCCTTGCTTCCTACAACTCATTCTCTGTGAACAGACCAAGTGAACAGTCCATGCAGACAGGCAACACACAGCCATCACACTCTCTGAAAACTAAGGGAGGAAACAACAAAAAAGGGTAAAACACACACTCAACAACGACAAACCCAAAGTCAGCACCTAGACCTTTAACCACACCAAACCCAGCATCTATTGTGAGCATATAACACAATTTCAACAACCATGGCAATATGTCTCCACTAGAGCCCAGCTATATTACCACAGCAGTTATTGCATATTTTACCACAGCTACACAAAGGAAAGACCTTAAAACCTTTATGTATATGCTAGATGTCCATAAAGAAGAGGATATAGAAGGACTCAGAGGAGACAGGAACCCCACAAGGAGACCAACAAAGTCAAAAGAAGCTGGGCCCAGGAAGTCCTGCAAAGACTGATACATCAACCAAAGACCATGCGTGGAGAGAACCTCCTGCTCAGATGTCTGTTTCCATGTGGGTTCCCCAGTAAGGAGAAGAGGGACAGTATCTGACATGAATCGGTTGCCTCCTCCTTGATCACTTTTCCCTGCTGATGTGACCTAGCCAGTCCACAGAGGAAGAGGATCCATGCAGTTTTGATGGGACCTACAAAAATCCATCAGTGTAATCCATCATATAAACTGAAAGGAAAAAAACACACACATTATCATCTCATTAGATGCAAAACAAAACTTTGACAAAATCTTAAATTCTTCATGATAAAAGTCTTTTAAAAGATTAGGGATACATGGGACGTACTTAAATATAATAAAAGCAGTTTCTAGCAAGCTTATATCCAATAATCTGAGACCAAAGAATTAAAAATTATTTGTTTGTTTTTTTTAATTACTGGTTTAAAGTTTAAAGCACAAGCCTGAACAAGGCCAGACAGGTGAAGACATGTCTAGCCACCTGCAAGGAAGAGCCAGACTTACTGCATTCTTTTCCTGCCCACAAGAGATACAGTTGCTAGGAAACTAGCCCAGATAGCCCCTCTCCTCTAGGGTAGCCAAACAAGGAAAGCTAGACCTTTAATGGTTTTGAGGCCTTCTTATAGCCAATGAGTTTAAAATGCAACATCTCCTTTTGTGTTTCAACTACTGGATTCTTGCCAGGCAGGAATTCCTCTGTTTTGGGCATGCTGGGAGAAATCACCCACCTACCCTGAGCATAAGGCTGTTCTCCCAACCTGCTGTCTCAGGAGGGATTGAGACCCAAGCTGGAGCTTGAATAAAGACCTCATGTGCTTTGCAGCAGACTTGACTCCTGGTGGTCTCTTGGGGTCTCACAATCTAGTCATAAGAAATCAAATTAAATGGAGAGAAATGCAAAGCAATTCCAATAAAATCAGGAATAAACAAAGTTATCAGCTCTTTCCATATCTATTCAATATAGTACTTCAGTTTCTAGGTAGAGCAATAATACAGCTGAAGGACATCAAGGGGATACAAATCAGAAAGGAAGACATCAAAATATTGCTATACCAACACTGGGCATATACCAAAATGATGCCCCAACTCAATAAGGCCATCTGCACAATTATGTTCAAAGCAGTTTTATTTGTAAAAGCAATAATCTGGAAACAATATAGATGTCCCTAAATTGAGGAATGAAATTTACAGGAATTTAATCCTTCTAAAGTATTCTAGGAATGCTGACCACTAGAGCCTTTTTTTGCCCTGTCCCAGAAATGTGTAACTGTATGAAATGAGTAACAAACTGGTTAATTGGCTTCTCTAAACTTGCTTAACCACTGATTGCATCTCTGGCCTGCCAATGTGCATGTCTGCAGGAATGAAATTTCGCTTTTGCCTCTAAAAATCCCTACCAGTTTCAGTCAAGACCAAAGCCTGCAGTTCAAACAGGGAGCTGTGTACAGCTGACGATTTAACAAAATTTGGCTGACTGATGGTCTTTCTGGTAGTCCCAAACACCTCAACATGATTACACCAATATAAGAGAAAGTTTTCTATGGACCTAAGATGTTATCTGATGGCTTTTGGGTTTGTGGAACCTGCTTAGTAGATTTCAAATAGTTTTTATATGTTAATCACCATATGATAGTGCTGACAAACCTGTAGGCTAGGAATGTTTATTCAGAGGCTAAGGTTAGCCTGAGATAAGGTAATTAGCCTTTAAACCTGAACTATGCCAACCACTCCATATTAGTGCAATTTAAGCAATCTTTGTAGACAGCTTCTTTACAGTTCTCTTTCACAGTGTTTATTTTTTCCCTCACATGCCAGGTATTTGGTTTTATATGTACAAACCTAAGTTCACTTTGAAAAACTATTTTGGCATATTTTGAAAAATTTGATAGGAGAGATAACATAAAGAGAACAAAATATCTTTATTAAGTGATCAAATCTATATGAATTGCTGTTGTTAAGTAAACTTTAAATGTAAAATTAAAAGATTAGTTTCATGATGACTCTTTGTATGGAGATACAGTTAATCTCACAATTAATTGAGAATAATACCACTATCACAATTTTGAGCCAAATTTGAAGAAATTCTTAATAAAATACTGACCAGGATGATGAACTCTGGCCAGATCCATTCCAGAGTTCCCAGAAAATGGCAACAAATCTCATTTTGCAGAGGCATATAAAGGCAAACCCATAAGGTTAGCAAGGTCCAATCAGGGGCAAGCATTTATCCTGATGTACTTCCTGCCTTTGTGCTTCCTGCCTACATGGGAACAAGCATGTTTGGCTCAGATGAGTCAATCAAAATTGTTTAGGAAAGGATACACACACATGGCTTGTTAACTTTTTTAATAACAGCCTCCACCATCTCAGGAAATACGTCTTCAAGCAATGGGCTTACAGATTGGAGGCATTTTTTGCTTTATGGATATTGTAGTCACAGTAAGTAAAACTTAAAACATGACTTTGATTTTCACAATACTTTTGCCTTGATCCCTTTAAATAGTGTGTATATTGACAATGTTGAGCTGAGTTAACGTTTGCTTTGGACTAGTTGCTAAGACAAAATACACTGTATTTTATTATCTAAGTATGTTGTTCTGGCTCCCGTTAACTTTGCTCTTAATTTTGTTGATATCAGAATTTGGAAATTGGACTCAGATGAAAGCTATAGGACGGTTAACTTTATAAAACAGACAAAGAAGTTATGTTTCACAGCCTGGAGGTCCTACTACTTACTGCCTCTCCTAAAGCAATTCTGAAGACAGGAACTGACAGAGATTTATCCCAATCCAGTTCTTTAAATAGTGTAGAAATAAGCCTCAGAGAAAAGCAGTGCTCATTTCTGAATGAGAAGGTGATCTCAGGGGCTATGGGAGGCAGTATATGAAAATTTTTCATGATCCCATAAGTTCATTGGTCTCAGGTGGAAATTCCTTGAAGAATAAAGACTTGCTTGAATCATCTGGAGTTCTTTAGGCCTAGAAAATGACTGCATTCTATTAACATACTAATAAGAAGATATCATCAGGAAGTTAACATAAGGAGAGAGAGGAAAGGTTAGTTTGCAAGTGAATAGTGACTATAGGTGAGTTAATAAGGAAGCAGGTCTGGCAATGTCTTCTTTACTTTATATCACTGCTCAGCTCAAAAAAGCTATTTGCTTCCAAATAAGACTTATCTCCTTTATAAATTTGTGTTTGTTGTTGCTGTTTGTTTGGTTAGTTTCTATAATTTTAGTTTATATTTATTTTAGCTATAATATAAAAATAAAAATGGCAAGTCTCAGGACAGGAATTGGGATTTTGGTTAGTATAGAATTTTTAATAACAATTCTTTCTGAAGTTATTATTTTGAAGTTATAGCTGTAAAAGACAGACAAGCTCAACAGTAAAGATATAATAAACAACTAAATGGAATGAGGAAGAAATATTAAGAAATGTTATAATTTTTAGGGCAAATTGAATGGTCATGTCTCCACCTAGAACCAGATAAGATTTAGATTACACTCTCAGGCTGCCTAGAAGATACTGGACATTCATGCTCTCAAACTTGGGGTTATAAAGCTATGCCCCAAGTCAGATATAGCCGATTGTTCTCAATAAAGCAACTAAAAGAGCTAAACTAAACATGGAAAGCAAAAAAAAAAGAGATTTATTCCATGTGGCCAAACTGAGAGAAATACAATGTGATCTATGCCCCTGAGAAGCCTCAGGGTCATGAAATTTGATTAAAGTTTGAATAGAGAACCAAGGATATACACATATCATAAGTCCTGGTAAGATGTTGCCCCACCCATCATTGGACTTCAGATTTCCCTTTTCACAGAGTAAGAGTCCTGGAGAAATTCCTATTTATGTGATGGAAATTATTTGTTTGGAAAAGTGGTAGTCAGATTTAGAGATACAAGTGCCTCTTTAAAATATCTTCATTTCTTCCAAGTCTGTTATATTTATAATGAGCACACTTACCAGAAGCAGCCTGTTGTACGTTATTAATATTTATTATTGATTTATTTTTTGTTAAACAGCAGTTATTCCTAAACCAGCTGTATACCCAAATCACCCCACAGAGACCAGGATTTATTTAATTAACCTAGAACACAATGCTGGGCAATAGTTATTCCATCCTAAACCTCCAAGTCCGCATAGTTTTCTCCCATTCATATTTCTTACACTATACTTGCTTTTTAGTTCTTTATTAGGTCCTGCTTATTTCTCCTCATGATTCCAAGTCCCTCCTGCCAATCTCTGATATCTCACCCCTCCTACACACTTCTTTCTCCTCCCCTCCGAACCAGGATGTCCCACCCTGTTCTCTCCATTGCACAGCATTGGTTGGGTGGTCATTTAAATTAAATTTTTTTATATTAATTACATTTTATTTACTTTGTATCTCAGCTGTAGACTACTCCCTCATTCCTTCCCAACCCCTCCCTTCCTCTCTCATCTCCTCTCTGCCCCTCTCTAAGTCTACTGATAGGGGAGGTCCTTCTTCCCTTCTATCTGACCTAGCTTATCAGGTCTCATTAAGACTGGCTACAATGTCCTCCTCTGTGGCCTAGCAAGGTTGCTGCTCCCTTGTGTTGAGGGGAAAGTCAAAGAGCCAAACACTGAGTTCATGTCAGAGACAGTCCCACTTGGATACTGAGCTGCCATGGGCTATGTTTTAGCATAGGTTCTAGGTTATATCCATGCATGGTCATTGGTTGAAGATACTGTCTCAGAAAAGACCCATGTGCCCAGATATATTTGGTCCATGTGGAGCTCCTGTCCTGTTCAAGTCTTACAAACTTCCCCTTCATTCATATGATTCCCAGCACTCTGCCCAAGGTTTGGTTATGAATCTCAGCATATGCTTTGATACACTGCTAGGCAGAGTCTTTCAGAGCCCTCTGTGGTAGGCTCCTGTCCTATTTCCTGTTTTAAACTGCTTCTCATGTCCATCCCGCTTGTCTATCTAAGTGAGGATTGATCATCTTCCCCCTGGTTCTCTTTCTTGTTTAGATTATCTAGGTGTACATATTTTAGTATGTTTATCCTATGTTATATGTCTCAGGGTTAGGTTGTTTAATCGAAAATACAGATAATGAATGGTGGCATGTTTGTACAATGCAATGTCCAGATTGGTACCAGTTAGTAGAGCCTGACTATGGGGAAAGTGCAGGAAGGAGACCCAGAAGCCAGATTGATGCAAACTGCAAGAGGTTTATTCAGACCATAGGTGATGGGGCATGCAAGCAAGAGACAGCCCTGAGGGACAAAAGCCTCGGGTTTTAAAGGAAAAAGTGTGGGGAAGTGTGTGTGTGTGTGGGGGGGGGGGTTACAGGCTTGGCAACACTGGATTGGGTAGGGTAGTTGACTTTTAAAATGATTGATCTATTTTAGGTGCCAGGTCTGGACCTGGCCATCTGGTAGATATCTGATCATGAGCAACACCTGGAATGTCCTGGGAAAGGGGAGTGATTAGCCCATACCCAGGACAACAGTCATGTTGCCCCAGCATATCTTGGGTCTGGGCACTTTCTGCCCTTGCTGGAGGCTGGGGTCAAGATTCCTTTGTGACTTTTCTTGGAACTGTTTCTGAGTATGTTCTTCCTGGTAGTGTGGGGACCTTTACATCCTTCTGTTTTCTGGAAAATACTGAGAGAAGGTAGTCTGACATAGGACCTAAAATTCTAAATAGAACCTGTAAGGCTAGCTTGATTCTCTCAGTAGCTTTCTTCAAAGATCTCTTAGGAGCAGGCTTTGATGAGAAGCAGCAATTGAAGCAGTTGAGGCAGGAACAAGCTGAATGCTGGAACATGCAAGATACTGGAACAGATGTGTCAACATCTCAACATGCTAGAAGAATGAATTCTGTCAGGTTTGATCCAGTGTTTCTGGTGTCCAGTCCTTTTTTTTCTGTAAACACATAATTTCTCACAAGCATTACATAGTCTTAAAGTTATTAACGTTTGAGATGTGCAGGATGAAACTAAACTGTAAACCAATTTTATCTATACCAATTAAAATAATGGCACAGAGAAATTTTGAAGTTACTGTAGCCAAGGATTTATTGACCATGTATTGTTGTAGTTCTGGTTAGAGACATTTTTTTTTTTTTTTTATGTCTCAGTTAGTTTCAGAGTTGTTCCCAAGTAAAGAGGTCAGTACTTTTACCTGTTCTTTTTAGTCTTCTTGAATTCTCTCTTCTTGTGTGTGTCCAAGACCTTCTGGTGGTCTTCCTCTGTTATATCTGACTTTATTAGTTTTGATGGATCCTATAATTTCTCTTCTCCCGTATGAAAATATGCAAATCCTCTTCCCCAGCATAATATAATCCGTGTTCTCCATTTTGGAATTGGGACTTTCATATGCTCCTCTAATTCAGCAGTCCCTTCTAAATTCCACAGTGTCTTAGCAAGTGTGCTACTTATCTCATTTATACATTTTAAAATTGATAAGTCATTATTTAATCTATTTTGGGGATATATATATATATATATATATATATATATACTTCTGTTTTATGATCATCTCTTAAAAATTACTATTAGGTATTTTCAAATTTTTTGACCTTTAGGATTATGTTATTTCTATAACAGGTTTCATGTCATAATGGGTTTCATGTCATAATGTCTAAAATATTGAATTTCAATGGATATACATGCCGAAGCTCCGTCAATTCCAATTTGCAAGGGCATCTTCAAAACATACACCATCTCTAACAAATGTGTAACCTTAAGATGATGCTCCCCAGATTTTAAAGCAAAAGTACACTGGAATTCTTAATATGAATATATGGCATGGTACATGTATTTCAGTTTTCCAAACTCTGTAAAATGGAGCACACCAGCCACTGTATGACCTTGTTCCAAGACAAGACTAGACAGGATCTGCATTTCTACTTTAGTATCTTCATCGAGTAATTGAACCTTGACAATACATACATAATTTCTAGTCTGACCCAGTTGGCCTATACCTGAAAACTTTCTCTCCAGCATCTCAATAGGTTGCCATTTTGCAATATCTTCAAGCCTCTGTGGACTTTTCTCGTCTGGAACCACCTCTTTTGGTGTCATTGTAAGTATCATATTGGATTGCTCTGAAGGCTTTTTATTTTGATTCAAAGATTCTTAACATCTTTTTTTCTCAGTCTCTTCTTTCTCCAAGTCTGTCTTATTCTGATCTTACCCACTGAAATTGTCACTGAAAAAATTATTTATATTCTAAGAGAAACAAACTCAAGTGGTATCCAGAAGCACTGTGTCACCGTGTCTTCCTCCACTTTCAACATAGAAAATTATCTTTTTTACTATCAAAACTTTTTCCTAAGGACTTTAATTTCTTAGACCTAGCTTCCCTTTCAGACCTTACCAGTTCAAATGCTTGAGGCTTCTCTGTCGCTGGCTCCTTCTTCCAGGGAGAAGTATTTGTACTGCCACCCTCACTGGATCCTGACCCATTCATCACTCTGGGAAGTTATTGGGTCCACAAATGTTTGCTCCTCAGACTGGAAAGAACTACTTCTTAAAGGGATTTTGCTTTCTGCCTTGGTTAGCAAAGTCTGCTTTGAAAAGCTTCCTTGATACAGAACCACATTTTTTTTTCCCTTTCTAAAGAAATTTCCTCTCTGGGGTTTGTATGTATCAATTTTTATTTTTCTGTAGCTTTCTGGAGGCATTGCTGCTCTGCAGGGGGATCAGAAATCTGTGAGCAGAACTGTAATTCCTTTGTTTTTAAGGAGCAGAACTAAAAAATCTTCCATAGTTTTACTTTCTGTGCAAGTTCTTGCTAGATTGCTGTAAATTCTGGTACTCCATTTGTTGTAAATTATTAATATTTGTTATTGATTTATCTTTCATTTAAACAGTGGTTATTCCCAATCAGCTGTATACCCAAATCACCACACAGAGACTAGAATTTATTTAATTAAAGTAGAGCACAATGCTGGGCAATAGTTACTCCATCCTAAACCTCCAACTTTGCATAGTTTTCTCCCATTCAGATTTCCCACACTTTACTTGCTTTTAGTCAAATCTTAGGTCTAGTTCATCTTTCTTCATGGTTCCAAGTCCCCTTCTGCTAATCGCTGCCCTCTCACTCCTCCTACAAGCTTCTTCCTCCATTCCGGACTAGGATGTCCCACCCTATTATCTCCATTGCACAGCATTGGCTGGTTGTTTTATTGAAAATACAGAGAAGGAATGGTAGCATGTTTACACAAACTTGAGTCAGGTGATGCTTAGAATAAGCATCACAATGCAGTATTCTGATTGAAATGAGATAGTGGGGTAGAGAAATCAACATTTGGATGAACAAGGGTAAATTGTGTACATTCCAGAAGAATATTATACAAACAGCAGCCAAACATCTTAAAAAACAAGAAAATTCTTCTGAGCAGAAAAAAAAAAAAGTTAAGGAGAAGCTCCTTTCATGGTAAAATGACATTGTTCTAGTTTTCAAGACAACCAAAGAGATTGATAGGGGTGTTTACACAGAGAGGAAATTACATTTGAATCTGGCACCTTTTCAATAATTATGAGGATACAGAGGACCACTGTCATCAACTGGAGCTATCTCCACTACATTTGAAAAACAGTGGAGATCCAAGATGGCAGTCCCAGGAGAACACTGTGTCTGAGGAGCAGGACAGTAGTGTAGGCACAGCGACTGGAAGACTGAGATCTCGGACCTAAAACACCAGCATTTGCAACTGCCAGGTGAGCGGAATTCCTACAGTGGGGAAATCAAGTGGAAAAGTCCAAGGGACACCCAGCTATTCCCAGGAAAAACTCCGGAGGGTGACAGGCTGTGCACAGCCGCACAGCCCCTGACCCAGAAGGAGGCACCAAGACTCCAGGCTAGAAGAGAGCCCTTAGCAGCAAGCCCAGGTCAGAGCTCAGAGCCTCCTGACCAGAGCAGCGCCCCCAGCGGACATATCAAAGGGGGGCACGCAGCCTTTGGCATAGAGTGAGGAGCCAAACCTCCAGACCAGACTGGAGACCAGCCTGTGGTGCTCACAGCCTCTAGCACAGAGCAGGAAAGCCAGGCACACAGATCCCACAACAGAGTTCAACTGAGGCAACAAAACACACTATCAAACCACCAGAACTCCCTGATCTTCTTGAAGAATACTCCTGACACAAGAGATTAACAGTTCTAGTCTGAAGTTCACCCTTAAAGAACAAACAGCTCCTGGATTATATATAAACAAATGCCCAGAAATCGGCTAAAGAACTCACCCAACAAAAATCAGGACACCATGGCCCCACCAGATACACCCAAAAGCAATAGAGATTTTAATTCAGCGGAGACACAGGAAAATTATATTAAAGCTATAATTATGCAGATAGTAGAGGAACAAAAGGAGGCACAAAAAGAGGAAATGAACAAGGCCCTCAAGGAAATTAAGAAGGATTTAACTGCCCACATACAGGAACAATTAAAGATAGACAGAGAGGAAACAACCAAAATAGGAGACACAGTCAATCAGATGAAGGAAACGATACAAAGCATGAAAACAGAATTCGAATCTATAAAAAAGACACAAACAGAGAAGATCCTGGAACTGGAGAACTTAGAGAACAGATCAGGAAGCACAAAGGTAAGCATCACCAATAGAATACAAGAGATGGAAGAGAGAATCTCCAGAGCTGAAGACACGCTGGCTGAAATGAATTACTCAATCAAGGAAAAAATAAAATTGGAAAAGTCCCAAACACAAAACATCCAAGAAATCAAGGATTCCATGAAAAGACGAAACCTAAGAATAATTGGAGTAGATGAAAAAGAAGACTCTAGGCTCCAAGGACCGGAAAATATTTTTAAGAAAATCATA
>JAQQSO010003542.1:0-13478 GCA_028658305.1 Pachyuromys duprasi
TCCCACTTTTTCTTCTAGAAGGTTTAGTGTGTCTGGTTTTATGTTGAGGTCTTTGATCCACTTGGATCAAAACAAAATAAAATTTAAGTATATAAGATTGAGGCAGGGTAAGAAATATATTAGCATTATCTTTGGGTTTTAAAAATAAATTTGGAAACATATTTATCATTCATTTGACCCCTCAGTTTTTTGTACTTTTCAAGAAGATTATATTTGTTCAAAAGCCATAAAGAAATTGCTAATCAGATAAAACACAATACAAGTGCATTTTCAAGCATTTTTTTGTGACACCATTCCTGGAACTTTGAGAGGATTTGAGAGAGAAGCAAAGTCAGGAGAATCCTAGTGAGTTTGAAGCCAGTAGAACTGTATACTGAGATTCTGTCTCTAAACAAAAATTATCAAATAAATTCATCTTAAGGCATAGATTTTCAAAGTTTACTTATATAACTATGTTATTGAACTACAATGCTATACAGTCAACATCTGTGCTGTTCTTCTGAAAAATGTTTTATAACATATTTATTTATATTTTTGTGTGTGCATACAAATGTAGAGTCTGCTTTTTTTTCTACCACATGCATCTTGGGGATCCATCTCAAGTGGTCAGGCTTAGCAATAAATTCTTTTTAGCCACTGAATCATCTCAGCAGCCCATTCCATGCTGCCCTAACGTTGCTGAATCTCTGTGACTTTATCCATTAAATTTTAAATTATAAATTCTTGAATTCTTTGATTCTAAACATTTCTTAATTTATTCATGGCTCCTTTTCTTTTTCATTAATTTTTACATAGATTTAGTTTAGCAAACAAAATAATGCGTTTCAATTGATGTTTTCACACATATGCATTCTTGTAGTTCTCTCATATTCATTTACTTGTTCCCTCCCTTATCTTCTTTTTATTAATTCAATTCATATCTTGATCATAGGTGTTCTCTCCTCTCCTTCCAGTACTACCCTCCCTCCCGCATATCCTCAGAATAGGGGAGCACCCCTTACCCAGATACTTCAGCTCATCTATTCATATGATGACTGAGTTTTTCTTCCTTCCCTTGTGGCCTTGAAGGGAAGACCCATTGGGGAAGTGATCAAAAAGCAGGCAACATAGTCCATGTCAGAGATATCACCCACTCCCCAAACTAGTTGGCCTACATGAAGCCTAAGATGCCTATCCAGACTTATCTTCTTGGACTCTGTGCATTGTAGTATGTCTATCCTGTACTACATGACTAAAATCATCTTATAAGTGAATATATACCATGTGTGTCTCTCTGGGTCTGTGTAACCTCACTCAGGATGAACTTTTCTAGTTCCCTCCATTTGCCTGTATGTTTCATGATTTCCTTGTTTTTCATAGTTAAGTAGTATTCCACTGTGTAAATATACCACCGTTTCTTTAAGTATTCTTTGGTTGAGGGACATCTAGGTTGTCTTTAGTTTCTGACTACTATGAATACAACTGCTACGAACTTGGTTGAGCAAATGTCCTTGTTGTATGGCAGAGCATCTTTCAGGTGTATGGTCTGGAGGGGTATAGTTGGATCTTGAGGTAGTACTATTCCCAGTTTTCTGAGAGACTGCCAGATTTATTTCCAAAGTGGTTGTACAAGTTTGTTCTCCCACAGGCAATGAAGGGAGTGTTCACCATTCTTCACATTCTCGCCAGCATGTGTTGTCACTTGAGTTTTTGATATTAGCCATTCTGACATGTATAAGATGGAATCTTCAGAGTCGTCCTGATTTGCATTTCCCTGATGACTAAGGACATTGAACATTTCTTTAAGTGCTTCTCCACCATTCGGGATCCCTCTGTTGAGAATTCTCTATTTGGCTCTGTAACCCACTTTTTAAATTTTTATTTTAATTTTTATATTAATTAATGTATTCACTTTGTAACCCAGCTGTAGCCCCCTCCCAATCCCACCTTCCCTCCCTCATCTCTTCCCATGCCCCTTTCCAAGCAGATTATTTGGTTTGTTGGTGTCTAATTTCTTGAGTTCTTTATATATTCTGGATATTAGCCTTCTGTCTGTCATATGTAGGGTTGGTGAAGATCTTTTCCCAATCTGTAGACTGCCATGTCATTCTACTGAAAATGTCCTTTGCTTTACATAAGCTTTTCCATTTCAAGAGGTCACATTTATTAACTGTAGATCTTAGAGCCTGAGCTGTTGATGTTCTGTTCAGGAAGTTGTCTCCTGTGCCAATGAATTCAAGGCTCTTACCCACTTTTTCTTCTAACAGGTTTACTATATCTGGTTTTAAGTTGAGATCTTTGATCCGCTTGAAATTAAGTTTTTTGTAGGTTGATAAATATGGATGTATTTTCATTTCTTTACATGTAGACATCCAGTTAGACTAGTCCCATTTGTTGAAGATATTGTCTTTTATCCATCGTATGGTTTTGGCTCCTTTGTAAAAATCAGGTGTGCATAGGTGTTTGGGTTTATTTCTGAGCCTTTGATTCTACTCAGAGTCAAGAGTACTGGATATGTCCTCTTCATCTGTGGCCTATCAAGGCAGTTCTTCCAGGGGGAAGTGATAAAAAAAAAATCTGCTAAGTGAATTCATGTCCGATGCAGTCCCTGCTGTCCTTACTAGAGGACCTACATGAGGCTTAAGCTACTCATCTGCTACATCTTTGTAGAGGGCCTAGGTTCAGTTCCTCCATAGTCTTGGTTGATGCTTCAGTCTCAGCAATCTTCTCTGGGCCCTGGTTAGTTGGCTCTGGTGGTCTTCTTGTGGATTTCCTATTATGTCCAGGTCCTATTTTCTTTCCTCCCACTTTCCAAAAGATTCCCTATGCATCACCCAACATTTGGAGAGTCTCAACATCTGTTTTAAGCAGAGACTCCTAGTAGCAGAGGCTGTAGAGACTGAAGAGGATACCCACTAGCTAGGCTGGTCTCCTAGCAGAGAAAGGGAATACCAACACACCCACAAAAACTCTGACCCAAAAGTTTACTCTGCCTACAGATATGCGGGGATAAAGATAGAACAGACAGAGCAGAGATTGAGGGAATGCCCAATCAATCCCTGGTCCAAACAAATATCCATCCATTCAGATGGTGCCAACCCCTGACACTATGAAGTATGATCTGTTAAGCTTGCAGACAGGAGCCTGACGGAGTTGTCCTCTGAGAGGTTCTACCCAGCAGCACCTCAAAACAGATGGTGAATTTCTTTATAGAATCCTCTCAACCAAGTGGCCCACCCTTCCACTGTAGACCCACATTGTCCTTTAGAAGCAAAATCTTTTCTGACACTGACATACTGTTTTGTTTTTGTTTGTTTGTTTGTTTGTTTTATTTCATCTAGAATTATCATTCTTATTTCTGGGGGATGGTGTAATATTTCACTGCATGGATTCATCATCACATTATACTTTATAAAACAACTTGAGTTATTAATTACCCGATAGTGAAGCCCAGGAATTGAGAACAGCCTCCCAGCTAACAGGGCAGCAATTTGGCAGCAATCAAGCATTAAATTCTGCCAACAATCATGTACACTTGAGGCAGGTCTACTCTAATCAAGTGCTAGGATGAGCCTCAACCAATCCCACCAAGCTGAGCTCCTGAAGCAGAGAACCCTGGTCAGCTGTATCTTGCTCTTCACATTGTTTCATCTCCAGAACATGTCTTTATGTTAATGGTCTGCTGTCTGTTTACTTCATGTTTAACGATCATGGATTTTTAGATACTCCTGGGGAAATTCTACAGCTACCAACTGCTTGACCAGTGATATTTAGAGACTACTCTCCTGAGGGAGGTGGGGAATACCTCCAATCCTCCTACCTTTCCAATGACAAACCAAAGATCAATTCCACCAAAGTTTATCCTGGGGAATCAACAAATTACTTAGGCTTACTTAAAGAGCTATGGGTCAGGTGTTAGAGGAAGGAACATGGGTAATCTTAAAGCACCTACATGAGGAGGTGGGAACCTACCATGGATGATAACTCTGCCATCCTGAGTAGATGGAGCCCCTCTGCCCTAGTCTTCACCAGTGTACATAGTCATTATAGCCCCTCTCTGAGACCTCAAGAACAACTGCAGTTGAGGCAGAATTTCGTATAACTCCCTGGGAAGAGTGGCTGAACTGAGTCCTGTAAGCTATCCTCTAACTTCCACACATGTTCAGTCAGACACATGAGTCCATGCATACATACATATACACACAAATAAATAAACATATATAAAAAATAAAGAATCAAAGGAAAACAGCACCACATATAAATTCAGACAGTTTTCCTAGCCTTGGAACTTTCCCTGACAAGCTGTTCAAGCCTTGGCTATCAACATTATACTAAAAGTAAACACACTGAGGCAGAGCTTTATTGTCTAGGTGGGCACATCACTCTCAAAGCTTCATTCATTTCTTCAATAAAACTTCACTGACAGGCTGTGTCACCACAGGTCTTGTTTTGGACTCCACAGAACTGTGTATAAGCAGACTCTTAATTTCCAGAATCTTCAATCTAGGAAACAAGAAAGAAACTAGAACAAGTTCACTAAAAAAAAGCAAAACAGAATTTCACAGCTGTGTCAAAGGACAGCATGGTGCAGGTGGAGCCCCTGCGCCCCTGGAGAGAGAGCAACAAAAGGAGGAGAGTGCAGGGAGATCTAGAGGAGGATGAGGAAGTGGCATTTGTACCATGGTGGCAACCAACAGCTCTCTAATTAGAATTAAGACCCACTCAACAAGAGGGAAACCATGCTTGTTTCTATAAACCTGAACAACTATCAGTGCTAGTGGAATCATTGCTAGAAAATCTATAACCACTAATTTACTAAGCCAGCATAATCCCTAACAATGATCTATAAATATTTGTACCACAGATAAGTGTAGATGTCACCCATCCTCAAACAAACTTTCATTTGCAACAGGCACATACCACCACAGAAAACCACAATAAATTCAAACCACATCAAAGCCCTGTCCCAATATGAAAAATATTTTCACACCTAAAACTCAGGACAATTGCAGAAGAGGGGACAAAATGATTCTAAGAAAAAGAAGATCAGAGATTTTGGTGTGAGATTGGTCTCCCTGTAATAACAGCAGCTATGCATATGAAGTATCATTACCATGACTGAACAAATGTGAGCTGAACAAAGATGGATGAGACAAATGAACATCCCAAAGTGGACAGAAATAGGTATACAAAACCTCAACTCTTCACAGAGAATTCTGGGCAGCTGAGGAAAGGTTGTTTTCTCCTGGGAAGAGCACATTAATTTGGTTTTTCAATGTCAATGCAGTTCTGTCTTAAATGGTCAGCCCTGAGAATATACATACAAGGTTATATGGACTGAACAGGTTATATTTAGGAATCTACAAATGTATATAAATAAACATATATGCATGCAATAGCAGTCAGTGAAAAAAGGCCATTAATTTGAAGGAAAATACTAAAAGGTATGAAGGGAGAAAAGGGACAGTAGAAACATTGCAATTAATTACTAATATCAAATAACCTCCAGATTGTTTATAAACGTCAGTTTTCTACATGTGCACATGATGGAAATGGAATTTCATTAATCACCTAACAAGAGAGTTTCAATTGCTAATGTGCTTTCATTAAAGGAAGACAAATATTTTGACTATAAACCTTTTATATTGACTGCAAGTCAGGGGCAACTGTAACTGTCTCCACCTGAGACATATTTTAGTCTTGAAAAAAGAGATTTGTTTTGTTTTGTTTTGTTTTGTTTTGTTTGCTTCTCAGGATGCGGCGTTACCATGCCTGTTATGAAGAGGCAGTGTCATATTTAGCATCATAATTAATTTACACAGCTGAAGCCTCAATGAGGTCTGACTGACAACTATTTCATTTGGAAAAGTGTCTAATGATTTTCTACTAAGGGACACAGAAGTGGATCCAGAGAAACAAAACAAGAGAAAGTTATACCTCATTTCTCAGTCACCAAGAAAGTGTGCATTTTTTAAAATTTAGGGTTATATGGTCAAAATAAGATTGTATATTCTTTCATTGTGAGAAATTTTAAAGATCTAATCTAAAGATCCCCTGCTCATTAGTTCAGGGTATTCATAAAAAGGCAAAGATAAGTGTGCCAATTGCAACCAATTTCTTCTTTCCCACAGTAGCTGACATTTCCACTGAGGTGTGAAACACTTTAATAATTATGTCCACACATGCATGTATGTAATATATATGTGTCTGTTTGTTTCATACTCATAATAACCACTTACTAAAATATTACAATATGCCAGATACTATGACAGGCCATAGAAAATAAAGAGATGAAAAGGTATGAATTCTCTGCCCTCAAGAAGCTAATATTCTTTAGCCTGGAGAGATGGCCCAGCCTATATGGGCACTGGCTGTTCTTTCAGAGGACCCTGGATTTGATTCCCAGCACCCACATGTCAGCTCACAACTGTCTGTAACTCCAGTTTCTGGAAAACGGATGCCTTATTCAGCATCAGACATAAGAGTAATGCACAAACATACATATAGAGAGAACATCCATAAACATAAAAAAATTAAAGGAAAAGTTCAAATAATATATTTTTTAAAATCTTTACTAATTACACTTCATTCACTTTGTATCCCCCCTGTAGTTCCCTCCCTCCTCCCATCCCAATCCCTCCCTTCCTCCCCCTTCTGCATGCATGTTCCTCCCCAAGTTCACTGATAGAGGAGGTCTTCTTTTCCTTCCTTCTGAACCTAGGTCTCATCAGGAGTGGCATCAGGAGTGGCTGCATCTTCTTCCTCTGTGGCCTGGTAAGGCTGCTCCCCCATCAGAGTTCGATGATCAAAGAGCAGGCCAATTGGTTCATGTCAGAGACAGTCCCTGTTCCCATTACTATGGAATCCACTTGGACACTGAGCTGCCAGGTCCTAGGTTATCTCCATGCATGGTACTTGGTTGGACTATCAGTCTCAGAAAAGACCCCTGTGTTCAGATTTTTTGGTTTTGTTGCTCTCCTTGTAGAGTTCCTGTCCTCTCCAGTTCTTACTATTTACCACTACTTTCATAAGATTCATGGCACTCTGCCCAAAGGTTGGCCATAAGTCTCAGCATCTGCTTTGATAGTCTGCAGAGCAGAGCATTTCAGAGGCCCTTTGTGGCAGGCTCCTGCTTGTTCCCTGTTTTCTTCTTCTGATGCCCATCCTATTTGACTTTCTGGATAGGGATTGGGCATTTTAGCAAGAGTCCTCCCTCTTGATTAGTTTCTTTAGGTATACAGATATACAGATAGGTTCGTCCGATATTATATGTCTATATAAGTGAGTATGTATCATGTGTGTCTTTCTGCCTCTGGGATAGTTCACGCAAAATGATCCTTTCCAGTTCCCACCATTTACCTGCAAATTTCATGATATCCTTTTTTTTATTGCTGAGTAATATTCCATTGTGTAGATGTACCACAATTTCTGTATCCATTCCTCAGTTGAGGGGCATCTGGATTTCCAGAGTGGTTGTATAAGTTTACATTCCCACCAGCAGTGGAGGAGGGTTCCCCTTTCTCCACAACCTCTCCAGTATGTGTTGTCACTTGAGTTTTTGATCTTAGCCATTCTGATTGGTGTAAGGTGAAGTCTCAGGGTTGTTTTGATTTGCATTTCCCTGATGACTAAGGACATTGAACATTTCTTTTAAGTGTTTCTCTGCCATTCGATATTCCTCTATTGAGAGTTCTCTGTTTAGCTCTGTACCCCATTTTTTAATTGGATTCCTTGATTTGTTGCTGTTTAACTTTTTGAGTTCTTTATATATACTGGATATATATTAGTACTCTGTATAGGGTTGGTGAAGATCCTTTCCCAGTCTGTAGGCTGTTTTGTTCTGATGACAGTGGCCTTTGCTTTACAGAAGCTTTTTAGTTTCATGAGGTCCCATTTATTGATTGTTGTTCTTAGAGCCTGTGCTGTTGGTGTTCTGGTCAGGAAGTTGTCTCCTGTGCCGATGAGTTCAAGGCTCTTCCTCATTTTTTCTTCTAACTGATTTACTGTGTACGGTTTTATGTTGAGGTCTTTGATCCGCTTGGACTTTAGTTTTGTGCAGGTGATAAGTACGGATCTATTTGCATTTTTCTACATGTAGACATCCTGTTAGGCCAGCACCATTTGTTGAAGATGCTATCTTTTTTCCATTTTTATGTTTTTGGCATCTTTGTCAAAAATCAAGTGTCCATAAGTATGTGAATTTATTTCAGTTCCATTGATTCACCATTCTGTTTCTATGCCAGTACCATGCAGTTTTTATTACTGTTGCTCTATATTACAGCTTGAGATCAGGGATTGAGATACCTCCAGAAGATCTTTTACTGTAGAGGATTGTTTTAGCAATTAAGGGTTTCTTGTTCTTCCATATGAGGTTGAATTTTTTTTCTTTCAAGGTCTGTAAAGAATTGTGTTGGTAATTTGATGGGAATTGCATTGAATCTGTAGATTGCTTTTGGTAAGATGGCCATTTTCACTATGTTAAACCTGCCAAGCCATAAGCATGTGAGATCTTTCCATCTTCTGATATCTTCTTCTAATTCTTTCTTCAGAGACTGGAAATTTTTTTCATACAAGTCTTTGACTTGCTTGGTTAGGTTCACACCAAGGTACTTTATGTCTTCTGTGGCTATTGTGAAGGGTATTGTTTCCCTAATTTCTTTCTCAGCCCTTTTGTCTTTTGTATACAGGAAGGCTACTGATATTTTCGATTTAATTTTGTATCTGGCCACTTTGTTGAAGGTGTTAATCAGCTGTAGGAGTTCCCTGGTAGAATTTTTGGGGTCACTCAGGTATACTATCATATCATCTGCAAATAGTTATATTTTGACCTCTTCCTTTCCAATTTGTATCCCCTTTATCTCCTTTAATTGTCTTATTGCTCTAGCAAGGACTTCCACAACTATGTTGAAGAGATATGGAGAGTGTGGACAGCCTTGCCTTGTCCCTGATTTCAGTGGGATTGATTTAAGTGCCTCTCTACTGAGTTTGATATTGGCTATCGGCTTGCTGTATATTGCCTTTACACAATATTCTAAGGAAAACAGACAGTAACAAAGTTAATAGAGCCTGCACAAAGCAGTAGGAGATAAATAAGGGAACAGTTATTTCATAATGGTTCTCCCAAATTAGATCTCTGCATCTCTTGTATAACAAACGGGCATGCAGAGACAAGGAGGGAGGATCAGGAGAGAGAAGCCAGAGAAGCCGGGCTGTGCAGAGCCACAGGAACATGGAAAAATACTGCAAGGCTCCAGCTAAGATGATTCAGAGTGCCAGGTGCAAAGTATATAGACTGCCACAAGGTGGCAGAAGGTGGCTCTGACAGAGGGTGGGATTTGTGACCCCAAAGTTCCCAGCTCTCAAGTAGTGCAAGGGAAAGTTATTTTGCCCTGTAAGCAATGAGAGTGGCCAGCACAAAGTTTTCACAGAAACTGGACCACACTGCCTGTGGGAGTTATTCCTCAGCTGGCATCAGTGGTCTCCTGGAGCTGCTGCTGCTTAACATATGAAACAAGACTGTGTTCCAAAACAATATCTCTGAAACCATGTGGAGAATAGACTGGAAGCAGAAAAACTAAAAAAGGTAGCTAAGAAAGCAAACTCCTTCTTAAGACCTATGGTTGTCTAAGTAAGAAGAAGAGCAACAAATGGTAAGTCCAGTGTCCACGGGGGAGACCATGACAGCCTTTGCTTAATGTGAATGTAGGAACACAGTGGCCCCAAAAGATAAGACATGCATTCTAGACATCTGGCACAGACCAGGACTTCTTAAGTCTTTTCCACTGTTGTCCCATTTTCATCCACAGACTTTCTGCAATTTTGGTATATATCAAAAGATATAGAAAATAGCTGTGCAGATCACATATTTATTGATAATAAGCTATAAAGAAATTCATTTGAAAACATTTACTTAGCATACATTTAATTGAAGTAAGAAATTTTACAACCTAACAAGATGGGTGTGCTTCTTGTTTATTTTTACATAAAGAATTAAATCTTGGCTGAATATTTGATAATGTAAGATGTTGAGTACCACGGATATTTTTCTGAGTAGTTGGCATTTTGATTTTATAACCATCAATGTTTCATATAAGCACATAGTACAAAACAGAAAGTTTGGGGACATTCTGGAAATCACTGAAAAGTCTACCCTAACTTCAAACCAAATCAGTAACGTGATGTGCAGGTTTGATAACACAATATGATCCGAACATGTGTAGATTTGACAAAACGTATTTGCCAGGTAATGGCAACAGGAAGCAAAAATTTTTCTAGTGGCTCACTCAGCATGAGAAGCAGTGGAACCATTCCCTTCTCCACCGCTTGATTCCTGGACCCATGGATCCTATCTACGGGGAAATGGTAACATATATTGCATACTGATTCAAAATACATATCACCTTCTGGAGAACCTCACTCCAGCCCTCCAGACTGCTGCCACCTAGTTGGCACTGTAACTGAGTTTTCAAAAGGCCACTGTATCTTTTTAAGATAGCTGCTTCTGAAAGATGGGGGGCATGAGAAAACCAATGGATTCCATGACTGTAGGCCCATTTCTCTGCCTTTGAAATGAGTTCTCTGGTTAGAAGCAATACCGTGTGGAATACTGTGGTGGTGAATAAGGCCACTTATGGCTATCATATAAATGAGACTTTATATTTGTTTAATAATAAGCTTCACAACATGTAAACTGAACAGATATTACTCTCCAAGCTAATTTGGTTTCCTCCCAGTGTGTATCCCAGCGGTGCTTGCATCTTGTAGCTTTCCTTTGTGAGCTCTTGCTCCTCGTGTTTTCTGGACCTCCCACACAGGATTCCCAGGCTCAATTTCCCGCTTCTGAGCCTCTGACTCCCCTCCCCTGTATGGCAGGAAATCCATCCCTAATCTCTTTCCTGCTCAGTGATTGGCTGTAAGCTGCTTTGTTGACATAGCAGGTGACCATTAGGGAGCAGAGTTTATACAACAGGAGGACAGGAGATTCTCAGAACAAGGCTTGAAACCAGATATGGGGGATACAGAAATCAGCATTTGAATTACACAATGACCTTATGCCTATAAGTATCCAGTAGACTAGACCCTGAAAAGTCTTAGTTTTTCCAGTGCACAATTACCCTTATAAAATGCTGTATGTCCCACTATGAAGGGACTGGAGAAAGGCTAACAGTAAAATCCTTAGGTATGTTATCAAGATTCTTAATCAGTGGAACCTGGTCAGTCACTTATTTAAGGTTCTCTGGGTCTTCAAACTGGCTCATGTCTGGAAATTGATTTACAGGCCAAGATTCCCTTTTTCCATGGTCCAATTTCTTTCATTTGTTTGAGAATTTTTCTGCTAATCAAACAAAAATGCTATAGGTTCTCTTATCTGTTTCTTGCCTGAAAAGAACATGATTAGTTATCCAATACCGAAGGTACATATGAGTCATGCCACCACAGAAATCACTTTGCCTGAGCTGTCTGTTCCAGACATTGCTTTGCCTTTGTTGGACACTAAGTGGACATTAAGATAACAGTGATAACCTTGCCTCTCGTGATTCAATGCTGCCACCAGACCCCTGCTACTCTGAGATCCAATTAAACTCATTATATTTAATCCTCCCAGTTTAGGAGCAACCTAGGTCTCCAAACATAAGGTCTGACACAAAGGAAAGAGCAACAATAAAACTCTTCATTTGTGCTGGTTGGATTCTCACCATTGTGTGTCTAATAGGATTGTAGAAGGGCATGCATTCTGGGCCTTCCCATTGTGGAGGATTAGATTTTACACAGCGTACCAGTTCTAATATTGTAATTTCTCTGAGCTCTAAAATTCCTTTATCAATATTAAGATTAGGCATATCAGTCAGCTCCCACTCCATCGCAGTTGGCCATCTTTTGACAAATGCTTTAGCAAACCATTCAATCTTTCAAGACTTATTTTTTTTACATAGACATTTTCATCTTTATAAGATTTTAGGGAAAAAAGGACCTCATGTTTTAAAAAGTATAATTACAGGAATTACTTTTAAGATGTGTAATTATTTCTTTTTTTTTTTTGATGCTCTACTGAGAACATTTTCTATTTTTTTAATTATACTTTATTCACTTTGTATCCCCCCATAAACCCCACCCTCCCTCCTCCCCTCCCAATCCCACCCTCCCTCCCTCTTCTCCAAACCTGCCCATCCCCAAGTCCATTAATAGGGGAGGTCTTCCTCTCCTTCCTTCTAAACCTAGTTTATCAGCTATCATCAGGACTGGCTGCATTGTCTTCCTCTGTGGCCTGGTAAGGCTGCTCCACCACAATGGTGAGGTGATCAAAGAGCAGGACAATCAGCATTTGAATTACACTGAACTGCCATAGGCTACATCTGTGTAGGGGTTCTAGGTTTTCTCCATGCATGGTACTTGGTTGGAGTATCAGTCTCAGGAATGTGCTCAGATTTTTTAGTTTTGTTGCTCTCCTTGTGGAGCTCCTGTCCTCTCCCTATCTTACTATTTCCTACTTCTTTCATAAGATTCCATGCATTCTGCCCAACAGTTGGCCAGAAGTCTCAGCACCTGCTTAGATATTCTGCAGGGCAGAGCATTTCAGAGGCCCTCTGTGACAGGCTCCTAACTTGTTTCCTGTTTTCTTCTTCTTCTGATGTCCATCTGTTTTGCCTTTCAGGCTGAAGATTGAGCATTTTAGCAAGAGTCTTCCCTCTTTATTAGTTTCTTTAGATGTACAGATTTTAGTAGGTTTTATCCTATATTATATGTCTATATGAGTGAGTATATACCGTGTGTATCTTTCTGCTTCTGGAATAGCTCACTCAGGATGATCCTTTCCAGTTCACACCATTTACCTGCAAATTTCATGATATCCTTGTTTTTATTGCTGAGTCATATTCCATTGTGCAGATGTACCACAATTTCTGTATCCATTCCTCAGTTGAGGAGCATCTGGGTTGTATCCAGTTTCTGGCTATTACAAATAAAGCTGCTACAAACATGGTTGAGTAAATGTCCTTATTTTGAACTTGAGCCTCTTTTGGATATATGCCTAGGAGTGGTATAGCTGGATCTTGAGAAAGTGCTATTCTTAGTTCTCTGAGAAAGCACCAGATTGATTTCCAGAGTGGTTGTAGAACATTTACATGCCCACCATCAGTGGAGGAGGGTTCCCCTTTCTCCACAACCTCTCCAGCATGTGTTGTCACTTGAGTTTTTGATCTGGCCATTCTGATGAGTGTGAGGTAAAATCTCAGGGTGGTTTTGATTTTCATTTCCCTGATGGCTAATGACATTGAGCATTTCTTTAAGTGTTTCTCTGTTATTTGATATTCCTCTATTGAGAGTTCTCTGTTTAGCTCTGTTCCTCATTTTTAATTGGATTACTTGATTTGTTGCTTTTTAACTTCTGTAGTTATATATATATATATATATCTACAGTATATATATATATATATATATATATATATATATATATATATATATATACTGGATATTGGCCCTCTGTTAGATAGAGGGTTGGC
>JAQQSO010003543.1:0-13478 GCA_028658305.1 Pachyuromys duprasi
ATGCTTGTTTGAATGAACAAATGGGATGGACATTGAGTGGAAGAGAAAACAAGCAATAGGAAAGGAGCATGCCAAGGAGGACCTCTGGGGGGTGGGATGGGGTCAACGTAGCGATGTATCAGAGCAGATATTAAGTCTCGCGATCAAGCCTTTGGCAGAGGGCGAGAAGTGATGATAGAAATGGAGGAGGTTGGTGAGACTTGTGGAGAACAAGAGCTCCTCAAAGACCAAACTGAGCAGGGCACAGGGGTCTTGTATGAGAAGGTTTTTACAACCAAGGACCACATGTGGCCTGGAACCCCCGCTCAGATGTGGCCCATGATAGTTTGGTGTCAGACTGAAGATGTTAGTGAGGGAAACAGGGACTGTTTCAGTCATGAACTTGATGGCTGACTCTTTGACCCTCCCCCATACATGCCGGGGAGTGACAGACTGGCTAGATCCCAGGGGAGGACATCGCAGCCATCCCTGAGGAGACAGGATGAGCTGGGGTTGGATAGAAGGGGAGGAGGTCCTTCCCTTTTGGTGGACTTGGAGGGGGCTGGCAGGACATGAGGGAGGGAGAGGGTGGGAGGGAATGAGGGAGGGGGGTATGCTTGGGATGCAAAGTACCTAACCTATGATTGATACAAAAATAAATAAATTAATTTAAAAAAGTTTATAGCTTGTAAAACCTAAAGTTCAAGGGGTATTTTAGTTATATGTAAACAAAAGCTATCTCTGATAGAATTAGATTTTCCTATTAAATAGCAAATAAGATACATTTTAAAACAGACTATAAGGTAAAGCTAGTGCCATTCCTAAAGCTAATATTACTTTATACAAACAGATTAAATAGTAATGTGTTCTCTGCACTTTTTAAACAGTTGATAATGAGATTTAACTCATGTAGAAACCAAAGTGAAAGAAGTTGACCTATATGTGTTCACTGAAGTATTTTAGGGGTTGTATGTATGCCATATAATTATACTTTTCATAGTAAAAATCATTATACCTTTTCAGGAAAGATTGGTTGATGTGAGTAGTGTCTTGTCAATTGATGGTGAATTTTCACATAGTTTTAAAAATTTTTATTAATTAGTTTACTTTACATCTTGGTCATAGGTCCCTCCCTCCTCTCCTGCTAGTTCCAACCATCCTCCTGCACCCTCCCCCCATTTCCTCTAAATAGGGAGCACCCCAATCCAGACACCTCAGCTCATATATTCACGTAAGGATTGCGACCTGTGACCTGGTAGGTTTTATGTAGGACCAATAGTCAGGAGAGTAAGGGATATCTCTGACATGGACTATGTTACCTGCTCCATATAGTTTTCAAAGATGAAAATATCATGTACCATTCTGGAACAGGAAAAAAAAAACAGCGCTTGTGTTGACAATACCAATTTTGGGATCAATAGTTGCCTTTTTAAACCTTCCTGAAAGCAGTCAAAGTACTGTTTTGCTCTTTATGACGGTGAAACTCGGAATTCCAAATATGTTTTCAGATTTTATGCTGTCAAAAAAGCCAGAGGTGTTCAGATGTATTGTTAAAGCTCAATTTCTTATCTTGGGATTTTTTTTTAGAAATATAAAAAGAACAGTTAAGAAAACTTATATTCAGGAATAAAATAATTCATTCTGAAGTATTCAGTAGTGTGGTATGTTAACATGAAATACACTGTGCATTTTCTAGAGTGCTTTCTTGTACCAGTACTGTTACTTTCTTTATGTCTAGGACAATGAACTCAATTTTCTTTGTTAATGTTAATTTATTCAGTTGTTTCTTTTTTTAAAGTAATTTATTTATTTTTATATTAATCATAGGTTATATACTTTGTATCCCGGCCATAGCCCCCTCCTTCCTTCCCTCCCACTCTCCCATCCCTCCCTCATCTTCTCCCTGCCCCCCTCCAGGTCCACTGATGGGGGAGGACCTCCCCCCTTCCATCTGACCCTAGCTTATCATGTCTCTTCAGGGTTGGCTGCAATGTCCTCTTCTGGGATCTAGCTAGGCTGCTCCTCCCTTGTGTGGAGGGGAGGGTAGAAGAGCCAGCCATTGAGCTCATGACCGAAATAGTCCCTGTTCCCCTTACTAGGGTACCCAGTTGGATACTGAGCTACCATGGGCCACATCTAAGCAGGGGTTCTAGGTTATACCTATACATGGTCCTTGGTTGGAGAAACAGTCTCATAGAAGACCCCTGTGCCCTGATCTTTTTAAAAGGATGAAATCGTGAAAATCGCAGATAAATGGTGGGACCTGGAAACGATCATCCTGAGTGAGGTGTCCCCAAAGCAGAAAGAAACACTTGGTATATACTTACTTATATAGACCTATAGGATAGGATGGACATGCTGAAATCTATACACCTTGAGAAGATAAGCAAGAAGGAGGACCCAGGGTGGGATGATCAATCATTGGTTAGATGGACAAACAGGATGGACATTGAATGTAGGAGAAAACAAGCAACAGGACAGGAGCCTACCACAGAGGTCCTCTGAAAGACTTTAACTAGCAATGTATCAAAGCAGATATTAAGACTCACAACCAAGCCTTCGGCAGAGTGCAGGGAATCATATGAAAGAAGGGGGAGATAGTAAGACTTGGGGAGGACAAGCACTCCAGTTGTTTCTTTGTTTTATAAATGCAAGGATATTTTGTCTGAATATTTATGTGTGCACCATGTTGGAATTAAAAATTGCCATTGGAATTAAACATGTCAATAACCACATTTAAAAATACATAGGAAATTCATTATTGGAAATAATCTACAGATTTAATGTAATTCCTATCAAAATTCTGGTGGCGTTCTTCATGAAAAGAAGGAAAAATATGTTAATTTGTATAGAAATACAAAAGACCAATGACAGTCAAAGCAATCCTAAGAATAAGGACCAATGTTGTAGCAATACCAGACCTTATACTGTAGTGTTATAGTAGCAAAAACAGAATGATACTGGCACCACAGTAGATTTATCTACCAACGGAATAAAATGGAATATATATAAATAAGCCGATTAAAATACACAATGGTGTAAAAATCTGCACTGGAAAAAAGTTGTAGAGAAATTTAAATTTAGCAACATGGCTACTCTGGTAAGGAATTACAGCCAAAGACCTAGGTCTTTGAAATTCTCTGGAATACTGAAACACCGTTAGTACACAACCATAATCCCTCTGGTTGGAATTTAGCACACAGTTAATCCCCCAAAATCTGAGGAACAGACAAATTGACAAATTAGAGAAAGATTTGACAGAATGAGTCAGAGATAGGATAAGTCCAACTCTCACAAGAATAGAGAACAGAGAAGCTACTTAAGAACATCGCAGAAACAGAACAAGCATGTTTTGGAGACAGTACTATAGAGTTCAGGAGTACATACAGTTTGGTGCAGTTCAGTTGAGAGCAGTTGAATTTGTCCAGTGCAGTTCCTACAGGCCAGAGGCAGTTTTTCCAAGGTGAGCCATTCTGTGAGAAGCTGAGAGAAGCCAGTTTGAATCATCTTGGAGAGGAGTTTTGAGCCAGAACAGCTGAGCTGAACCAGCCAGCCAGAGTTCAGAGGAACTAGAAAGGGTGAGTTATTCAGCAGTAAGTCTCCAAGGCTGAAAACATTCTAGGCCTCAGTTAGCAGAAGGAGGCTGGCAGCTGAAGCTTTCAAGGGCCAGATTTGGAGGAGAATAGATTGTGTGGAGGCTAGACTCTTCCAGGCCTAGGCCTAGGGATAGTTAGATAGAAATGCTCTGATCTCAGGACAAGCCATGTATTTATAAAGCTTGGGTATGGCTCTCATTTCACCTCCTTATTTGAGATACTAAAAATATTTACAAAAATAAATAAAAAGCTTCTTTAACAAATAGTTTTGTCAAAACTGTATATTTGGGTGAATAATGAAGTTAGGTCCATATCTTTTATTCTATAAAAAAAAATCAATTGTAAATGACTCTTAGACATCAATGTGAGGTTTAAAACTGAAATTGAAAGAGAAAGCAGGAAAACCCTTTAAAGAAATATGACCAGGCAAAAACTTTCTGAAAAGAACTCCAATAGCACAGAAAATTACCCTAAGAACAGGTAAATATAATTACACAAAATTAAAAAGCTTCTGTACCTCAGCAATAAAACAATTATCCGAGTTAAAGATAGCCCACTGAATGGGAGAAAATCATTGGCAAATGTAATTGAGGCAGGGTCTTAAGATCTAGAATTCAAAGTCACACACACAAACACACACACACAAAGTATGTTTCAACAAATGAACAACAATTATCAAGAGAAAAAAGACAAATGTCGAGTAAATATGTTTTTAATTATTTTTTTATTTTTGAGATTATAAGTACATAATTTCCCTCTTCTCCTTCCTCCCTCCAAGCCTTCCCATGTGCCCCTCCTCTCTTTCAAATCCATTTTTTCTTTTTTCATTAATTGTTGTTATATAAACTTAAGCATATAATAAATAAATGCACCATGCCCAGTCTATATAATGCAGCTTATATGTGTGTTTTCAGGACTGACCATTTGGCATTCAATAACAAATTGATGTGTTCTTCCCTGGAGAAGACTATTTCTCTAACTCTCAGCATTCTTTAGCTGTCTGTAGTTCTTTATATACAGTTGATGTCTCATGGGCTTTTTATAGAGCACATTAATATGACTATTATTATGACTGTTAATATGTTTATTAATGCCGTCCTTGTTCAGCTAGTGCAAAGCCAGTCATTGAGATTTTGTGTGTAGCTCTGACATTCCCAAGAGATACAACATCACAGAAAACCCCTGATCCTCTGATTATCTCAATGTTTCTGTCCATTCTTCTGCAATGATTCTCCAGCTTAGGCCCCATGGGAGTTGCATGGTAGATATGTATGTTGACACTAGGCTCCACAATGAGCAGTAAATATTTTATAAAAGTGTTAGACAGACTTATTTATCAGAGCAATACAAATCAAACCTACTTTGAGGTTCCATTTGATTCTAATCCTAATGTGGATAGCATCAAGAAAAGAAAAACTAATGCTGATGACAGAGAAGGGAAACAGCCACCATTCACTGATGGTGGAGCATTAATTGCTGCAGCTGCTCTGGAGATGAGTATGGAGATTTCTCCAAAACCTAACTGTGGAATTACTTTACAGTTCTATACTATATCAATTCTGGGTATATTCCCAAAGCACTGTACGTCTTATTACAGAAGCTGGACCAGACTAGCTGTCCATCCTCAGATGAATGTATAAAGAAACTGCTGTGAATAAACACAATGGATTTTTGCATCAACAAAGAGAAAAATAAAATTACAAAATTTGTGGGAAAACGAATAGATGTGGAACTTAATATAAGTTGTGAAAAACATTCTGAATGGAAAATAATTAGTGATTTTGTTCATCTGTGAATCTTAAGTTTTAGTGTGTATATATGCACGCACACATGCATGTGATAGGATGTAGGTCATGCAACTAGAAACTAGGCTGAAAATAGGAAGATAAAATCTTAAAGGGAGGAGGGTAAGAGGGTAGTAGAGTACATGTAACGGAAGTGAAATTGAAATGAGAGCTCTTGGGAATAAGGGATGAATGGGAATAAGGGATGAAATGTAGAGTGTGACAGAAGAATTGGGAAGAGGACTTAGGAAGGGAAACAAATAAGAAAATAACGTAATAATGATCTGGGTTCAGGCAAGGGTGGAGGAAGGGATGAAGGAGGATCCTCTCCCCTTCACTGATGCATTGCTTCTTATAGGTAGGCTTAGGACAGGAAGAGTTGCTGCCTTATACCAGCTGATGAATCCACAAAGCTCCAATGAATAGTCCCAATACAGTGGTCACACAGGTGACACTGATTAAATTAAATGGGTTAAATTTGTGAAGAGATGGTAGAAATTATGAAGACTGTATGGAAATGGATGGATCTGCAATTAATTTAAGTGATGTGACACATTCTGAATGGAAAGCATTTCATGCTTTTGTTCATATGTGGTTCCTAAATTGTAATTTTTGTGTTTCTTTACACACACACACACACACACAAGCAAGTCATGAAGCAAGGGACAGGTAAAGTAGAGGGAGAACAGTAGGGGGAAGACAAAAGTAACTCAGGGGAGCAAGTAACAATTATATTCAGTTATGAAATTTTCAAAGAAATAACAATAAAATGCCATAATAAGCTACTTCATTTGCTAATTCAAAAAAAACTAACAAATTCTCCTTAAGATACTTGTTTAAATTGAGCTTTTCCAAATCACAGTCTGAAACTGATAGAATATTTTTCAAGTATCAAAACCAGAAAATATTTTAGAGTAGGTGTTTTATTAACCAATCGTATTATTAAACTCCTATTATATGCTAAATATTAGAAGAAAACCAAAGGTCTACAAAGCAGATATCAGTACTCAGGAGGCACCACTGGAATTTTTGTCTCTATAAAGACCAAAGATTTGTGATCTGTGTTGGTGGTGACCTTCGAAAAAAATCGAGGGAATAAATTATTGTGTCAAAATTACCTTTATAGGCAATGTTTTTGATGTCATAGGGCAATCTCTGCTTCCCTTTATTCTTATAATTGTATCAGTTTCTTATTGTTAAAGAATTCTTCACCCTAAGCTACTCTATTATTTCTGGAATTGGTTGAAAGGTCAGTGAGTCTCAGGAGCTGTGATTACTTTTTCTAGCTGACATTTATTGATCTCATTACCTTCATGCTCATATTTCAAAAGCTTTTTTTTTCATTTTGTTACCATTTCGAAGATGACAGAAATGCTGCAGCGCTCACTGTGTTAGAACTATGTGTAATTAAAGTTGTACTCAGCTTCACAACAATTTCTCTTTCAGAACTGTGCAAAGTATTGTTTATAAATTAGACTGTTATAATTAGGAAATACAATGTGCATAAAATCAAAGCCCTATTTATATTCTAATATATACTTTCCATTTCACCATAGAAATTAGAGCTGTGAAATCATTAGACATAAAACTTTTGCTAGGACTGAACAGCCCACTTGATTCTTACCATCACTAATGCTCCATGTTAATGATTTGCTTTTGAAAAGTTCTTATTTCTGCAAAATCAGTTATTTCTTTGAAAATGTATAAAGACAAAGAATAATAAAGACATGTAAGTGAAGGTGGTTAAATAAAATTACACTTGAACATCTTTCAAATTTCTTTAGAAAGACTGAGTTGTAATTAAACAAGTTTATCAAAAAGTGCGAAATAAATTCTTAATTATTTAACTCCAGGCTTCTTGCCCAATTATAGCTGTCTACACTGAAAACTTAAAAAAATAGCTACATTTTATTTAAATAAGTATATTTACATAAGGACAGCTACAGGGTCAGTCTTGTCCTCTGTTGTTTTAAGCCATAATTATGTACACTGGATTTGTTCTTCTTCTTTGCCAAGAGACCATCCAACCAGAAAAATTTAGGGTCTTTCTCCATGAGAGTTAAGACTAGACACAGGACATAGATCTGTCAGGAAGAATCAGAAATTTAATCTGTGAATCATTTCCTGGAGGTTGTTGTTTAGATGGGATGGTCTAAAGAGAACCCTTATTTATAGAGGCAATAAGCTCTGGCTGGTAGCTATGACCAGAGACCAGAAGCATATTAGATAAGGTTGCTCTTGCTTTTGTAAATTATTTCAGTCCTTATTAATTCATTCATAAGTGTTCATTTCTTTAGTCTTTCTTTTACTATGAGAGATACATTAGAAAAGCAAGCCAGCCAGTGAGTTTAAGGGCAACATCGGGATGGGACTGTTTGTATTTCTGGTACATTTGAAACGACTTCCTTTGCTCATAGAACATAGTAGAAGTTTCCTGGCACATGAACTTCATCATACATAGGAAACCTCTAATGTCGTTGTTAAAAATATCATAGACTTATTGGTCATTTTGACTTCCATATTAGGCTCAAAGAAAATATACTGGATTTAAACATCTACTACCCTAACAGTGTCTGGTAATTTCAAGAAGTATATTCATATACCAGTATAAAGACTCAGCTTTGTATGTCTGGCAGAAAGTATTACTCTGGTTTTTTTTTATTGAAGATTGTGAATTATTGTTTTAATGACAGATATGTGGATAACACTTGAAGCTCAAAGATTCTTTTTATAATAAAATATTTCTGGGCATGAAACAAACTGCTAAAAATAGAAACAGCTTCCTTTTATGGTGCTGGAGATTGACTCCAGAGCTTCTGACTTGTAGGGCTAAGGCAATACGACCAAGCTGTATCTCAGCTACTGAGAAGCCATTGGTTTTAGTAATATGAATGCTTGTGATTTAGGTAGGCACCTGACCTCTTTTTTTAGCCTAAAAAAACTTCCATGAATAGCATCTTGATTATTTGAAATGGAATTAATGCATTTTTTTCTGGCTGGTACTATGTATACCATGTATCATGTTACCTATTATGGAAGAAATAAAGTCACTGGATGGATAGATAGCAAGCTAGTCAATCTTTGAAAGGTTTGCATTTATTCCCAACAATGTTGAAGGTGGAATTCACATTATATAGATGATAAAATTAGGTCTTAGTTCATAAGTAATAAAGACATTATTAAGCTCCAGAAAAGCACAAATTTGAAGCCCTTCATTCTTTAATCATGTCTTCATGGTTTTGAATAAATTATGAAAAAATGCATCTCTCATACATTTAAGTTGAGATTCAAAATCCTTTCATCAATACTTTAAATAGTTTACAATGCAATTTTGACATATCATAAATATTAACATTTTAAAAATTAATCTACAAAATGTCTAGTTGAATCTTTGATGCTCAACATAATTTATTTTTTATAAAGTACTCAGACATTTGTATTATAAAAGTGAAAGTATGTTATTGTTTTCATTAATCAGGGTCCTTCAGAGATTCAGAACTGGGGGCAGGAGTTTGGGAGAGAGGGAAAGAAAAGAAGTATTCCATAATTTGTCATCTGAATGATTAACAAGGATGAGATGAGGGTTGAAATGGTATAATGCCTGCCCAAGGCTCAGATCTGAGAATAGAGAGCATGACCAAGGACAATAGTAACACTCAGCTCTGGCCAAGCAGAGATGTTGACTTGATCTTCCCTCTACCCTTTGTTCTGTTCAGGACTTTGAAACCACACAAGTGAGTGTGTTTTTCTTGAAGCCTAACACTTTGAAAGGTAATGTGCTGGATAGTTCAATTTCTTTTAGTGTCAATATGAAACAATCTGGCTTATTGGACTAAGGGAACCTCAATTAAAAAAATAATTCCCCTCAGGCCACAGAGGAAGACAGTGCAACTAGTCCTGATGAGACCTGATAGGCTAGGGTCAGATGGAAGGGGAGGGAGACCTCCCTTATCAGTGGACTAGGGAGGGGTATAGGGGAAGAAGACAGAGGGCAGGTAGGATTGGGACAACACGAGGGAGGGGGCCACAGCTGGGATACAAATTCAATAAATTGTAATATATGATAATAATTTTTTAATGTCCCTATAAGTTTGGGTTAAAGACAAGCCAGTAGTGCATTGTCTTCATTAGTGATTGACAGGAAAGGTCCCAGCCCATTGTTGATGGACACATGCCTAGGCTTGTGGTTCCAGTTTCTATGAGAAAGCAGACTGCATTGTCTTCCTCTGTGGCCTGGTGAAGCTGCACTCCTCCCCCACTGAGGTGGAGGTGATCAAAGAGCAGGCCAATGAGTTTATGTCAGACACAGTCCCTGTTCCCATTACTATGGAACCCACTTGAACACTGAGCTGCCATGGACTACATCTATGCAGGGGTTCTAAGTTATCTCCATGAATGGTCCTTGGTTGGAGTATCAGTCTCAGAAAAGACCCCTGTGCCCAGATAGTTTGGTTCTGTTGCTCTCCTTGTGGAGCTCCTGTCCTCTCCAGGTCTTATGTTTCCCACTTGTTTCATAAGATTCACTGCACTCTGCCCAAAGTTTGGCTATAAGCCTCAGCCTCTGCTTTGATACCCTGAAGGGTAGAGTCTTTCAGAGGCTCTCTGTGGTAGACTCCTGTCCTGTTCCCTGTTTTCCCCCTCTTCTGATGTCCATCTTTTCTGTTTCTGAATGAGGATTGAGCATCTTATCCAGGGTCCTCCATGCAGCCACTCGTGAGGAGACCTGATAGACTAGGATCAGAAGGGAGGGGAGGAACACCCCACTCCATTATTGGACTGGGGGAGGGGCATGGGTGGAGAAGAGGGAGGGCAGGTGGGACTGGGAGGGGAGAAGGGAGGGAGCAAAGGTGGGATACAAAGTGAATAAACTGTAATTAATAAAAATAAAAAATAAGTGGGAGATAGTAAGACATGGAGAGGACAGGAGCTCCACAAGGAGAGCAACAGATCCAAAAAGTCTGGGCACAGGGGTCTTGTCTGAGACTGATGTTCCAGCCAAGTACCACTCATGGAGATGGCCTGGAACCCCTGCCCAGAGGTAGCACATAGCATCTCAGTATCCAAGTGGCCTTCATAGTAATGTGGGTAGAGAGACTGTCTCTGATAGGAACTGATTGGCCTGCTCTTTGATCACCTCCTCCCGTGGGGGGAGCAGCCTTACCAGGCCACAGAAGAAGACAATGCAGGCACTCCTGATGAACCTGATAGACTAGGCTCAGAGGGAAGGGGAGGAAGACCTCTCTTATCAGTGGACTGGGAGAGGGACACAGGTGGGGAAGAGGGAGGGTGGGATTGGAAGGGGAGGAAGGAGGAGGTACAGGGGGGATACGAAATGAATAAACTGTAATTAATAAAAATAAAATAATTAAATTAAAAATAAAAATAATAAAAAAGAAAAGATAAAAAAAATGGAAGCAGGTCTCTTCAGGACTGGCTGCAATGTCCTCTGATACAAAGTACATAACCTGTGATTAATATTAAAAAATTTTAAAAATCAAAAAAAAAAACAAAAGAAAAGCAGGCTGAGCAAACTATGAAAAGCAAGCGAGATAACATGGCCTCTGTGTCAGTTTCTGTCTCCAGGTTTCTGCTTTGTTTGAGTTCCTGTCCTGACTTCGTTTAATAATAAACACTGATATAAAAATTTAAGACAGATAAACTCTTTCCTTCCCAACTTGCTTTTTGGTTATGGTGTTTCATTGCAGTAATAGAAACTGCAACTACGAAAGGTAGATGATCTCATCAGGTAAGACCTTCACATATGCCCTCTGACATAATGCTTTTCCAGAGCCTATTAGACATTCCATACCTCATAACATTGACACATATTGTAGATTTTAATCCTATTTTCAATATAAAAAAATCCTTGCTAACTGTACTACTTTCCTCGTTTACTTTCATTCAGTCTTTTTTTTTTTTTTTAATTCAGGTCTTTGGTAACATGGGCTATGGACATTGACACAGACCCCTGCTACTGTAGAGCCATAGATCCAGACATAATTTTTGGCAGCAGCATGAGCGACATCACCATGGCCTCAGGTGACAGCACAAGTTGGTCATATCAGGTTGTTCCTCACTACTCTCATGTTTCCAGTTCCTTCCTCATAGGGCATAAACCGGTCCACTTTCTTTCCCAGCTCTTCACCACTTACTTGCTCATCATAGTTTTGTCTGCCTGCGTTCTGACACATGGCAGCAGGCATGCCTCTGTGTGTGACAATTAATTTTGCAATTATTTTCATAAGGGATATTGGTCTGTACTTCTCTTTCTTTGTTGGGTATTTATGTGGTTCAGGTATCAGGCTAACTGTGGCTTCCCAGTATGAGTTGACGTTACTTCTCTTTCCACTTTGTAGAATAATTCGAGGAGTCAATACTAGCTAACTCTTCTGTGAAAGCTTGGAAGAATTATGTGCTAAAGCCATCTAGCCTTGGTTTTTTTTTTAATAGGAGATCTTTAATGGTGGTTTCTATTTTGTTGACTGTTATGTCCATTTAAATTGCTTCTTCAATATTGATTTAACTTTGGTAAGTGGTACCTGTCAAAAAATATATCCATTTCTTTTAGATTTTTTTCATTTTATTTTATATTAATCACAGGTTATGTACTTTGTATCCCAGCCATAGCCCCCTCCCGCATTCCCTCCCTATCCCCCGCTTCCATCCCTCATCTCCTCCCTGCACCATTCCAAGTCCACTGATAGGGGAGGACCTCCTCCCCTTCCATCTAACTCTAGATTATCAGGTTTTGGGAATGGCTACACTGTCCTCTTCTGAGACCTAGGAAGGCTGCTCCTCCTTTGTGGGACAGAGAGATCGAAGGCCAGCCATTGAGTTCATGTCCAAAATAGTTTCTGTTCCCCTTACTAGTATACCCACTTGGGAATTGAGCTACCATTTGCTACTTACAAGCAGGGGTTCTAGGGTATATCCATACATGGTCCTTGGTCGGAGAGACAGTCTCATAAAAGACCCCTGTGCCCTGATATATTTGGTTCTTGCGGAGCTCCTGACCTCTCCAGATCATACTAACTCCCCCTTCTTTCATATGATTCCCTGCATTCTGCCACTGGGTTGGTTATGTTTCTTAATATTTGCTTTGATACACTGCTAGGAAGAGTTTTTTCAAGGTCCTCTGTGGCCGGCTCTTGTCCTGCTACTTGTTTATTCCTACATCCAATGTACATCACATTTGACTTTCTAATCCTCTTACCCCAGGTCCTCTTTCTTGTTCATCTTCTTTAGGTGTATAGATTTCTGTATTTTTATCCTATCTTATAGGTCAATATAAGTGAGTATATACCATGTGCATCTTTCTACTTTTGGGATACCTCACTCAGGATGATCATTTCCAGGTCACACCATTTGCCTGCAAATTTCATGATTTCCTCCTTTTTAATTGCTGAGTAGTATTCCGTTGTGTAAAAGTACCACAATTTCTAGATCCATTCCTCCACTGAGGGACATCCTGGTTGTTTCCAGGTTCTGGCTATTACTAATAAGGCAGTTCGAACATAGTTGAGCAAATGTCCTTGTTGTGTGCTTGAACATCATTTGGATATATGCCTAGGAGTGGTATAGCTGCATCTTGAGGAATCAGTATTCGTAATTATCTAAGAGAAAGCCAAATTGATCTTCAGAGTGGTTGTACAAGTTTACATTCCCACCAGGAAAGGAGGAGGGTTCCTCTTTCTCCACATCCTCTTCAGCATGTGTTGTCACTTGAGTTTTTGATCTTAGCCTTTCTGACAGGTGTAAGGTGAAATCTCATGGTCATTTTGATTTGCATCTCCCTGATAGCTAAGGACGTTGAGTATTTCTTTAAGTGTTTTTCTGCCATTCTACAGTCTTCTACAGATAGTTCTCTTTTTAGCTCCATACCCCATTTTTAATTGGATTACTTGATTTGTTGCTTTTTAACTTCTTGATTTCTTTATATATACTGGATATTAGCCCTCTGTCAGATATAGGGTTGGTGAAGAACCTTTCCCAGTCTGTAGGCTGTTGTTTTGTTTTGATGACAGTGTCTTTTTTTTTTTTACAGAAGCTTTCCAGTTTCATGAGGTTCCATTTATTGATTGTTGATCTCAGAGCCTGTGCTGTTGGTGTTCTACTCATT
>JAQQSO010003544.1:0-13476 GCA_028658305.1 Pachyuromys duprasi
CATAAAGTGCCTTGGGGTGACTCTAACCAAGCAAGTGAAAGATCTGTATGAAAATCTTTAAATCCCTACAGGTTATATACACCATGAGGGAAGTGAGAGGATAGTAAGGGCAGAATCTTTGAAGCAGGAGGAATTGAAAAAGAACCATGGAGAAATACTGCTTACTGGCTAGACTCTCTGGATTAGTTTGCTTTCTTTTTTTTTTAAATTTATTTATTTTTATCTCAATCACAGGTTAGGTACTTTGAATCCCAGGCGTAGCCCCCTCCCTCATTTCCTCCTACCCTCCCACTCCCTCCCTCATCTCCCTCCTCCCCGCCCCCTCCAAGTCCACCAACAGGGGAGGACCTCCTTCCCTTCCATCCAACCCCAGCTTATCCTGTCTCCTCAGGGCTGGCTGCAATGTCCTCCCCTGGGATCTAGTTTGCTTTCTTATATAATCAAGGAGCACTTGTCTAAGAGTAACAGAGGCAACCACTAGGTTGGAAGCTCACATATCAGTTATTAATCAAGAAAATGCCAATAAAATATGCTGGGCTCCGGGGCAACTGCAGAGACTGATGCATCAACCAAAGACCATGCATAAAGAGGAGCTGGACCCGCTGCTCAGATGCAGCTCAGTCTCCATATGGGTTCCCTAGTATGCAGAGAAGAGACAGTTTCTCTGATGGAGGTACCAATGCTAGAATCGTGCGGAAGAGAGTTACACACCGGGTTCATGGTGTCTCTGCACAGAAACTGAAAAATAACTAAGACAGAAATTGGAACCAGAAGTGAAATATTGCTGTGACAGGCTTGATGATAGTGAGTATTCGAAGAATGTGAAAAACTTTAGGACGTTATAGTAGGAAAACAGTTGAACACTGTAAGTGAAGATTAACGTAACACTCAAGTAGGACCATTGAAGAATTCTGAGAGCAATGTGCACTATAGAAGTCCATATCAAGAGAGTCCAAACAGGGAAAACATTTGCAACTGAGTTAGAGATTGTTTTTCTGATATTTTGCAAGAGTATGGCTAGTTTTTGCCCTTGCCCTAAGATTCTGATGGAGGCTAAAATCAAGTTTTGGACTGAATTCTTTGGCAGAAGAGATATTAAGACAGCATAATATTGAATTTGTCCTGTGGTTATTAGTGATTACTTTTATGAAGATATGAAATGAAAATGAGTAACTAGGCAAAACGAAATAGAAAAGTACAGTTGAGAAGAAAGGAACAAAGGACATTTAATGCTGAAGTCTGGGTTTGTACTAAGAGAATAAAGGAGACATGGGTTAAAAGAAGTGGGGCCCTCAGGCTGAGACTCCATCAAGTTAATCCTGAAAAGTGTAAAAAGAAATGGCTTAGGAAATTATTTTTTCCTAAAGAGCAACAACAAATCAAATTTATGCAAATGTAATTCAAGAAGATGGGCAAGTTCCATCCTAAGCAGTCAGCAAAACTTGGCAGTGTCAGCACTGTGAATCCAGTTTAGAGACACAAAGGATGCAGAAGTAGACAGATTGTGGAATAGTTCTCAGGAGTTAAGAAAGGCTACTCAGGCCAGGCTTGTGTTAGGAAAGTACCCTTCTGGAAACTTTGAAAGGTCACAGTGTGACCTTTAGTTATACTAAAGCCTGGACTGTGCTGAAACCCCCAGGGATGTTGGATCCTCCAGGGCCATGGGATAGCTGCCAGCGGAAACTAAATTTAGAGAGTAGAATCAGCCAAAAGGAAGTGTCCTGCTTTCAGCAAAGATAGAGAAGGACTGGGATATCAAAAGAGCTATCTGACTCCTTTGATGTCAGACATGGAGCTACATAGAGTGTTGCATGCTGGATTTGAATCTTACTATGGTCCACTACTTTCTTACTATGTCCCCATTCCTCCCTTTAGAATGCTAATGTATATGCTATGTAACTGTATGTTTGATATCTATAACTTGCTTTTGGATTTTATAGCAGTTACAATCAAGAGATTTATTTCCTTGAGTTTCAGAAGAGACAATGGAATTTTAGACAGTGTTGAGATTGAAAGACTATGAAGAATTTTGAGGTTGGACTAAACACATTGTACATTACCATATGGCTAAAAACCTATGGGGGCCAGGGAGTAGAATGTGTAGTTTGCCTAAGAATGATTCCATGGAATCATTCTTCTGTGTTTCATACTTGGTCCTCACTTGAAAAGTCTTAAAGGTTAGAAAGTGTGGTCTTGTTGGAGCAGGTATGTCATTGGAGAAAGGTTTGAGATTTTAAAAATGACATCATTTTTACTTATTGTTTCTGCCTCTTGCTTTTGGATGAAATATAAGCTTTCAACCACAACTACAGGGCCATTATTGCCAGTATTCTGCCATGTTCCCAACTATCATGATTATAGACTCATTCTCTGAAACTCTAAGCTGAAATAAGCCCTTTCTTCTATAAGTTGCCTTGATCACAGTGTTTCTTCACAACAATTGTAAAGTAACCAAGACACTGTTTATCTAGTCCAAAGCTGAAGCAAACGAGAACAGGCATGTTGGACTTTGTCAAAGGACGTTTTTGCATTTATGAAGATGAATCATGTGATTTTTGTCATGGTGTCTTTGTATATGGTTTATAGCATTTATTGGCTTACCATCTATGCTTGTCCAAAATGTCAAACCATACATGCTTGTCCAAAATAAAGCCAACTTCATTAGGGTGGATATTCTTTTTGACACATTCATATATTCAATTTGCAAGTATTTTATTGAAAATTTTCATATAATTCATCATCCATGATATCAGCCTGTAGTGTATGTTGTGTATTTGTTATTGTTTTTCTCAATTCCTTTTAAACAGAATAATACTAGTTTCATAGGAGAAGTTTTAAAACATTACTGTTCACGTTTTTTTAATAATTTAAAAACTAGCAGATATAGTTTTTGTGGATGGGTTGGTGTTCCCCTCCCTCTGCTAGGAGATTAGACTAGTTAGAATATGTCCTCTTCGGTCTCTATGTACTTTGTTACTAGGAGTATCTGCTTGAGTCCTCCTTATAACCTCTCTTAGTTCTCTAGTTTGTCACAGAGATAGTCCTCTGTTCATTCAGTTTTTCTTTTTTCTACAGGCCTTGTGTCCTTTGTGACCTACAAATACATACAAAGAAAACTGCTTTTTAGTGGGCATTGGAAAAAATGATACTTTAAATTAATGGGAGAAACCTTTGTAACCATATGAATGTGGCTTGAAATTTATCTCTTCTCCAATTGCAACCTACTCCTAAGGAAATAGTTAATCAAGACTGTCAACTTGAGAAGATTTAGAATTCATGAGAAAAAAATTCAGGCATGGTAGTAAGGAATTACCTAGATTTAGTTAAATGAGATGGCAAAAGTCATCCTGAATGGGGATATCACCATTTCCTGATATAGGAGCCTTGAGTGAATAAGGAGAAACTGAGATGAGCATAAGTACTCTGCCATCTGCTTCTTGCTGTGGATGTGGTATCTGACAACCTAAAGCTCCTCCCACTTGTCTTTGACAAGACAGTCTGTACCTTTCAGCTGAACCCTGCCCAAACACACTAAATCCTTTTATCGTTAACTGTCTTCTATCCTTATGTATTTTGCTATAGCTCTATAATGAATGTAGGAAATATGTACTAACATGCATCTATTTCTCTGACTAAATTAACCAAGTAGTTTATATGTTTTTGATTTGTTAGGTTTGTGGGGAAGATTAAAAAAAATAAAACTTCAGGCTAGAAAATCTGCAACATACTAGAAATAGCTAAATTTCCATCCTGATGGGGATTGAAAGAATACCAAGAGAAACAGACAATGGAGTCCTGGCTCATGAGTTTTCAGAGAAGAATCAGATATAAATCAGGAATGGAGCTAAAGTGCATTTGTGTTATATTATGGCAAAAAAATCTGTGTGCATTTGCTTATGTCTTCATGACTTAACTATGAATGGCCTTTGCAGTACTAGACTAACATGTTTAATATAGAGAATTTCAAGATAGGATACCATTCAAGCTGAGACAAAGATAGTGTTTACTGCCACTATGCAAAAACAAGAAGTGAGATTAAAAATGAAAGTACAAAATGTGCCATTTGGAGAGAAATAAAGAGAGTTAAAGTTGAAGATGATACTGAGAAAGTGGCTGTAACTTCTAAACTGATTAGGGCCCTTGAGGAGAAACTTGGCTCTGTGTAAGCACAACATAATTATCCAGAGAATAAAATGTATGCATCAGAAATGCATTGTGAAAATGCAACTCTATATTAAAACTAATACCCTAAAGTTAAAAAAAATACTGGAATGTCTCTGCTTCTAGAGAGCATCTGTCCACAAAAAGTGTTTCCCAGGGTAGTTACACAAAGACTGGTGTAAGTGTGCTCTAAAGGGGCAGGACCCTTCCTGAGCTTAGAGCAGAACTTGGTGGCAATGGCCAGATGACACTAGCGTCACAGAAATAAAAAAATACACAATTGAGGGGTTCACCTAGTCTTGTGCCTAGATTCGAAACAGCCGCGTACTAACAACTCAGAGGCCCTCAAAGGAGGGCCTAAGAGGCCACTATGCGAAGCTGTGTAGGTGAAAACCTAAGCTGTAATGCAGAATGGAAGAGGTTAGAAATGTCAGGATCATCACTATCTGCAGAATAAAGTCAAATGCAAGAATGTAATTAGCCAAAATGAGAAATTGTGTGTGCCGTAGGTAGAAGATGCGGAAGAAAGGTTTTTCCCAAGGCCTTTGAAGCTCAGACAAGTTCCATGAGTTTGAGGCAGCACAAATGAATCTGAAGGTTCTGATGTTTTAGTGTTGCTTTGGTCTGATAATTCCTTACTGTGCTCTCATTCTATTGTTTTAGAATGGAACTCTATATTGTGTCCTGGTATGTAGTGCAAATAAGTAATAATTGTGGTTTTATAGGATCTTACAGTAAAATCCTCACTTTCTTTTGACTCTCACATGAGACTCACTTTAAACTTTTAAACTGTATTTAGTTTTATGTTGCTTAGTAAAAATTTCTTCACAAAAACAACTTGGGGGAGTTATATATTGTAGTCCATCACAGTAGAAAGTCCAAGGCAGCAGGAACTTAGAGTAACCAGTCACATTCACAGTCTGGAGTAGAGAGAGAATGGTTGAATATGTCTTCACACAGTTGACTTCCTCCACTGTTGGGGCAGTTTAGGATAATCTATTCAGGGAACAGTACCATTCAGTATGAGTGGGTCTTCCTACCTCAATGAACACAATCAGACAATAGGTCCATTTTTCCAGGTGATCCTTCATGGAGTCTGGCTTCCTGAATGATTTTAGATCATATCAAATTGACAACTATAAGAAATCATCACAATCTGTTGGGATTGCTAAAGACTATAGGGATTATAAGTATGGACTAAAGGGACTCATTTGTTGTAAGATAGAAGTGGACTTATTGAGGAAAAGAGTGGAAGGTTACAGCTTGAAGATAATACTTTTGTGAATGTCAAATTAACAATAAGTAAGTTGTGAGGTTTGATTTTGATTACCAATGTCATAGAATTTGGACTCAATTTGAAGTCAAATCTTCAGATATGTCTGGAAGGGAATTTACAGGGAAATATAAACTATGGTGAGAATAAAATCCTAAAGTTTTAGGATTTAGTAGTATATTTCCATGACCTGGGGTTCCTGGCTGAATAAAAAGAAAATAAATGATCTGAACGTAGGCATTCATTACTCTCTATCCTGACTGCAGATAAAATGCTTCAAAGTCAACCCCACACTTTTCTACCATGATCTCCCAGTAAGAGCCTAAATAAACTTTATTTTCTTTGTGATTTTCTAGGGGATAAGAAGGCTTGTCAGAACACAGACACAAGTAACTAAATGCATCTGATGATTTGGTTGTACCTCTTTTTAAATGAACTTCATGGATATTAACTTGTACTTAAAGCATTGTATTCTCTTGCGGTAGGCCTGATTTTTATGTTTTGAAAGAAAAAGCTTGTGGAAAAAAATTTCTATTAGTTTAGGTCACTCAATTTTTGGTGGTTTGTCTCAACAATCACAGATACTAATAATGATGGCTAAACTTACTTTTGAAAATGAATTTAAGAGTAATCACAATTAGCAGTCTTATTCCTATAAAGAGCAGCAAATGCAGCAGCAGAATACAAAAAAAAATCATTACTTGAGACTTTACTTAGCAGAAACCTAGAAAAATCATCTACTCTTCTTTGTATTTGTTCAATAATTTTTGAGAATATGCTTGGGCTATCGTGGAGAAAGACATAAGCTGTCAGCTTTTTTGTTGTTATTTATTTTCTGGAACACACCATTAAACAGGATTTTTTAAGATGATGCATTTCAACTTAAAAATTATATATTAAAAATATTTTGACAGAGTTAATTAACATGTAAAACAAAATCTTATAAGCCACCATCATCATATCTTGTAACCCTTGTAAGTCACAAAGGCCTTCTTTAATGTATATGGTGTGCTCTATGATACTTACAGAGCTCTATGTGTTAGCAATTTCATTATCTATTCCATTATTTTCTAATTAATTATCATGTCTTCAGGAAACCAAAATAGAAAAATAAAGTAAAATAAAGCCACTGAAATTTAAATGCTAAACTAGATGAAAATAAATATTTAATGGTTTGACCAAGTGTAAGGATATGGAATTATTAGAAAAAAAATGCTGAACTGAGAGTTTTCCAAGGGATATTTTAAGCTTTTCTTTCTTTTTTCTTTGTGCCAAGCAACCTCAGGCGATCAGGACTCATGAGTTTTCATGATGTGAACTGTGAGACCATAACTCAGTAAACTAAAGCACAGCATATGGCAATTAGTAGCATGTGGTTTCCTTTAAGCTATCCATTTGGCCAGTGTCACAGGAACACCTAAATTCCTACAACTTAAAATAATTTAGTGTGATGGAGAAGATCCAAGTCAGAGAAGGGCATTGCAGGGGAGAATTCTTCAAAGTACAGCATGACTTAGAAGATAGACAAGCAACAAGAGTTAGTGAATGAGGCATGTTAGTCTTTCAAGAGCAGTAGCTGGGGAAGAGGGCGTGTTATTCAAAGAAGCAAAAGTCTGAGTCTCAGAGGCTCTATAAAGGTCCTCTCACCCATTACATTTGTCAACCTTATATAGAAAGTTTCTTCATGTGTGTTCTTTTTGGAAAAGTTAGTAACTGAGAATTGTAATCCTACATTTACATGGTAGAAGATTATTTTAGTTAGAGTATATAGAAACAATTTATATACTATGTCTGAAAAACATCCTCTAGATATTAAGATATAACTGTTAGTTAAATAATTGCTATGAAGCAAATCTATTCTTCCATCATTAGCTTTAAAAAGTTAACTTTCTTTTGGATAATAAATAGTAATATTTAATTTTCCACTAATTCTTATATAAGTACTGAGGCATATACACATTATTTGAATTTTTTTTTAAAAATTAGATACAAAGCTGAGGATGTAGCTCAGTTGGTACAGTTCCCACCTAACATACTTGAAGCTCTGGGTTAATATCACAGCCTGCCAAAAGACCAGACATAGGGCACACAGAGATTCAAGGTCAGCTTAAGTATATCTCAAGCTCAAGACTGGTATTGGATACATGAAACCCTGTCTGAAAACACAAATAAATAAAATAAAATAATTTTTAAAAGAGTTTAGTCTCAGAACAGACCCCTGTGCCCAGACTTTTTGGTTCTGTTGCTCTCCTTGTGGAGCTCCTGTCTTCTCCAGGTCTTACTATCTACCCCTTCTTTTATTCCCTGCACCCTGCCCAAAGTTTGGTTATGAGTCTCAGCATCTGCTTTGATACCATGTAGGGTAGAGTCTTTAAGAAGTACTCTGTGGTAGGCTTCTGTCCTGTTTGCTGTTTTCTCCTTCTTCCAATGTCCATTCCGTTTGTCTTTCTGAATGAGGATTGATCCTCTTACTCGGGATTCTCCTTCTTCTTTAGCTTCTTTAGGTGTACAGATTTTAGTATGCTTATCTTATATTATATGTCTAATATCCATTTATAACTTAGTATATACTGTGTGTGTCTTTCTGTTTCTGGGATATCTCACTCAGAATGATCTTTTCTAGACCTCACCATATGCCTGCAAATTTCATGATTTTCTTATTTTTAATTGCTGAGTAGTATTCCATTGTGTAAAAGTACCACAATTTCTGTATTTATTCCTCAACTGAGGGACATCTGGGTTGTTTCCAGCTTCTGGCTATTACAAATAAAGCTGATACAAACATGGTTGAGCAAATGTCCTTGTTGTATAGTTGAGCATATTATGGATATATGCCTAGGAGTGGTATAGCTGGATCTTGAGGAAGCGCTGTTTCTAATTGTCTGAGAAAGCACCAGATTGCTTCCCAAAGTGGTTGTACAAGTTTACATTCACTCCAGCAGTGGAGGAGGGTTCCCCTTTCTCCATATCCTTTTCAGCATGTATTATCACTTGAGTTTTTGATCTTAGCCATTCTGATGGGAGTAAGGTGAAATCTACTCTGACCAAGGACCATTCATGGATATAACCTAGAACCCCTGTTCAGATGTAACCCATGACAGCTCAGTATCCAAGAGGGTTCTCTAGTAAGAGGAACAGGGACTGTCTCTGACATGGATGGCTCTTTGATCATGTCCCCCTGAAGGGGGAGCTTCGTTGCCAGGCCACAGAGGAGGACAATGCAGTCACTCTTCATGAGACATGATAAACCAGGGTCAGATGGAAGGGGAGGAGAATCTCCTATCAGTGGACTTGGAGAGGGGCATGGAAAGACATGAGGAAGGAAGGGTGGAGGGAATGAGGGAGGGAGCTACAGCTGGTACACAAAGTGAATAAATTGTAATTAATTAAAAATAAAAATTTAATAATAAAAATAAGTTTAGTTATACTAATCATTATACTAATGATTGAGATTTATATTACAGAAGAACATTATAAAGCATACATCTGCAATATCGTCCTTTGGGTTTTGAGAAAAACCATCATCATTTCAATAACCGAAACAAAGAAATTTAAAATGAAAGACTTCAGTTTAACTTTTTACTTTACCTTGTTACTACCTCATAAAGAAAATTGTGAAATTTGTGATATAATATTACTTTCTGACACCACAGTGTTAGTCACTGTGCTAAGGGATTTCCATGCCTTTCTTTTCATGTTCGTGATGATTTTGCTAGATTGCTGGCTCAGTATTTGTCTTCCACTGTAGCTATTTGTCCTTATATAAAAATCTCCTTCTTAAATTGACATCTATGTTTATGAAAACTGCTTATTTTACTGCTATTTTATTAAATAATGAGAACTTTATAACAGCACAACACATAGAAGGTGATGAAAACAATAGCTTATAAAACACTGTGTACATGCACAGTCCTGATAACTTGCTGATGGCCTTATTTCATAACTTCAGTCAGACAAATAAAATTACTCACATTCCTCAAATGAAATAAACACAGAAAAATCATTTATACTTGTGGCACTCACTAAGACTGCCTATGGTTCTTATTTTACCCTATTCAGTAGTTTAAAATGCTGACTCGCATACCAATGATACAAACAAAGCAATCCTTAGTGTCTTTTGGCTGTCAACATTCATTATTAATGCAGTATTTTGCTTTGTTTTTCTTTCATTTTCAGTGTTTATGACCATCAACAAAAAGCTGTACTTTAAAGGATCATCAGTATAATTGTGAGATTAAATTTATTTACTCTGACTGCTTTCGATTAACAGTAGTATTTTAAGAGTTCAGATAGTTAGGATATATTTTTCCTGTTTATATTTTTCCTCATGATTTACTGTAAATTTATCATCTATTTGGTTTCTTTCACTTACAAATCACAATATTGTAGTATACCCAAATGTTATAACTCTAGAGAAGATCAATCCCAGTTCTTACTGTACTTTAATTAAAAGCATATGTTGTATTATAGAACAAGATAGTTTCTTAATAAAATAAAGTAGAAAATGTTTAAATTAGGTTACATAATTAGATGTTACTATTTAATAAGTGTGTAATATATACACTTTGCACATGTGTATGTATGTGTTCATATTTATATTAATCTTTTCTTCTATATAAAACAATGCTTAATATTATTTCTTTAGTTAAATTGAAAATCTATTTCTTTTGGTCATTAATTTTTTGAGTAGTGAGAATCAAATCTCAATCTCATTTAAGCTAACTTAATTAGCTCTCTCTATAAAGGTAGTAAGATACTAAAAGTCAAGAAATATCCATCATGAGATCAGAAAGGTACAGCGGTGGTTAAATAAATGACATAGCTTCAGGCAACATATCAGCTGGGAGAACATCCCAACCATGAAATTCTCTCAACACCAACCATAAGAAAAAGAATACATAGTAGTTTGAATTAATTGCTTCCTATGTGACCAGTACACTCTTAATTGTCTAGCTTCTCTTGAGAGGATCTAGCATAGGATTTTGAAACCTCAAAGCTAGTGACACACCTTTGACAACAAGGCACACCTACTCCAAGGCTCTATATCCCACTCTAGTAACAGGTCTACTAACTAGAGTTCAAATAGTCAAACTTATGACCTTATGGCAATTATTCTCATACAAGACACTACAATCTCCCCCTCAACACACAGACACACAAACACATGCATACATGAGCTTACCCCTCATTAAAATGGTGACATTTGGAAGATAAAGTAAAAAAGTGATGTTAAATCATAATATCATCTGTCTTAGTTAGGGGCTCATTGCTGTGAAGAGACACCATAATAAAGGCAACTCTTATAAAAGACAACATTTAATTACGACTGTCTTAGAGTTTCAGAAGTTTAGTTTATTATCCTCATGGTAGGATAGACATGGTGCTGGAGGAGCTAAGAATTCTTGATCTGAAGCCTGCCAGGAGACTGTAATGCTCTGGCAGTTAGGAGGAGACTCTGATTCCACATTGGGTGGAGCCTGAACATAGCAAACCTCAAAGCCGAACCCCACAGTAACCCATTTCTTCCAAGAAGGCCACACCTACTCCAACAAGCCATATTTTCTAATAGTGCCACTCCTTGTTGGTCAAGCATCCAAACACATAAGTCTATAGGAGCCAAACCTATTCAGCCACCATACTGTCTAATCTGACAACACTTGTTATAGACAGATGAGGAAAACAATATTTCTTCTTAGAAGCATAAACATTTGTAAAAGTCCCATGATTTTTTTTTTGTTTCTAATGGTATATATGTTTGGCTTATTCCTTACTATGGGTAGCTGGAGAAAATAGAGCCCAAACAGAACAGGAATCAATGTTGTGGAAATGTACAGTTGGTTTTCATATAAAAAAGAAAAATCAAATAGATTAATCCAGTGAACTAAAGTAAAGAAAGAAAGACACTATAGGATAACCATACTGAAATATACAGACTTAAAGAATATAAACACTAAGGAGGACCCTAGGGAGGATGCTTAAATCTCATTCAGAATCTCAAACAGGATAGACACCAGAAGTGGTGGAAGAGAGGAAATAGGATGGGAGCCTATTTATTATAGAGGGTCCTTGGAAAGGCTCCATCCAATAGGGGATTGAAGCAGATACTGAGACTAACAGCCTAACTTTGTTTCACATTTAATCACATGCTGACTCATTCTACACATCCATAAACAGAGCCCTTTCTTTGAGTGAGTCCTTATATATTAAGCATTTGTAAATGTTTCATACTGTCAAAAATTATATAGTGCTATTGCTCTCAGTTGAATGAGATCTAGATTTGTCTGATCAAGACAAGAAAGTACAAAGGGAAAGGCAAAGGAAAGCATTTTTTTTTCTCTATTGAACATTTTTTTCAAGTTCTGACAGAATTGGGACTGCATTTTCATAAGAAAATAATCTAAATGGAATGTTGGTTCAAATACTTTCCCACAGATCCAAAAGAATGCTTTACTCCTGTCCTGAATTATGAGTATCATGTACTAGTCTTTCTAAGGGTTTTTGGAGAAAAGTAGTCACATGTCTATCATGACAGAATTATTGAACTCAGCCTCCTATCACTCATAATTTTTAGGAAGTTCTTTAAAAGTAAATAGCTCCACAGAAAATAGTGTTCTACCCTTTCCAGTTTTTGGAAGTATTATGAGATTATTTTTGGAAATATGTAAAAGAATACACAATTTAATACAGTATTTTGCACACAGTACATATACATTGACTTGCCTTAAAGTCTGCACATACATGGTGAGTTCTTTATCTACATATTTAAGTCTCCAGATCAGTCATCCTTTCTTGTACTCTATGTCTGAATACATAGTTTCTCTCTTACATCAGTTCTATAATCTACGTAATAAAATTATTAGACAATTGAAGCTTTTTCTATCTTTCCCATAGGTTTTGTATTGTCTCCAAAGCATATTCTTTAATTTCTTTTGCAGTCTACATTTGATTGTACTTAAAAGCTGAGAAGTAATTCTTTGTATATGCTAAGTTTTCAAGGTATTATTTATTTGATGTGCTGTGTTTATTCTGCTCTTTATGATTTTAAATGTTCAAAGATTTTTATTATTTTTACCTATATTTTTTTAAATTGCCAACAAAAGGTTTAGCTCTCAGTAAGTTCTGCATTCTTTTGTCCACTGTTACTTTATTAAGTGAATACATTCTTCCATTCTTCACTTATTCAGCATCAAGTAACCTTAAAAAATGCATCTAGTTTCACTTTTTTCCTGTTTATGTATCTTCTTTGAGATGGCATTGGAGCCACTTTCTAAGAAGCCTATCTTGGTATGGTCTGAAAGTTCAAGTTGAGGTCAGATATCAATGATTCAATGTCTTGTTTCATCACTTACTACATAGGTGACTCAATCATTTGTTCATCTAAATGAGCATTGATCATACCAACCTGGGTCTTCCTTCTTGTATACCTTCCCTAGGTGTATAGATTTCAGCATGACCTTCCTATCCTATAGGTGTTTATACGTGAGTATATACCACATGTTTTTTTTTCTGCTTTTGGGATACCTCACTTAGGATGATCATTTCCAGGTCCCACCATTTGCCTGCAAATTTCATGATTTCCTCCTTTTTTATTGCTGTAAAAGTACCACAATTTCTGTATCCATTCCTCAACTGAGGGACATCTGGGTTGTTTCCAGGTTCTGGCTATTACAAATAAAGCAGCCACGAACATAGTTGAGCAAATGACCTTGCTGTGTACTTGAGCATCTTTTGGATATATGCCTAAGAGTGGTATAGCTGGGTCCTGAGGAATCACTATTCCTAATTGTCTAAGAAAGAGCCAAATTGATTTCCAGAGTGGTTGTACAAGTTTGCATCCCCACCAGCAATGGAGGAGGGTTCCTCTTTCTCCACAACCTCTCCAGCATGCATTGTCACGAGAGTTTTTGTTCTTAGCCATTCTGGTGGGTGTAAGGTGAAATCTCAGGGTCGTTTTGATTTGCATCTCCCTGATGGCTAAGGATGTTGAGCATTTCTTTAAGTGTTTTTCTGCCATTTTTATAACCCTCTACAGTGAGTTCTCC
>JAQQSO010003545.1:0-13476 GCA_028658305.1 Pachyuromys duprasi
CCTGTTCTCTGTTTTCTCCTTCTTCTGATGTGCATCCTCTTTGCCTTTCTGGCTGGGGATTGAGCATTTTAGCCAAAGTCCTCCCTCTTGATTAGTTTCTTTAGGTGTATAGATTTTAGTAGGCTTATCCTATATTATATGTCTAATATCCACTTATGAGTGAGTATATACCGTGTGTGTCTTTCTGCTTCAGGGATAGCTCACTCAGGATGATCTTTTCCAGTTCCCACCATTTACCCACAAATTTCATGATTCCCTTGTTTTTTATTGCTGAGTAATATTCCATTGTGTAGAGATGTACCACAATTTCTGTATCCATTGCTTAGTTGAAGGGTCTCTGAGTTGTTTCCAGCTTTTGGCTATTACAAATAAAGCTGCTACAAACATGGTTGAACAAATGTCCTTGTTGTGTAATTGAGCCTCCTTTTGAATATATGCCTAAGAGTGGTATAGCTGGATCTTGAGGAAACGCTATTCCTGATTGTCTGAGAAAGTGCCAGATTGATTTCCAGAGTTCATTCTTAAAATATAAGCCAGATAGACTTTTGGCCATGGTGTTTCATCATAACAATGCAGGAATTACAACTATACAATATGTTAACTGAGGTGACTACTGTGTTCTTAACACTAGATTACAGTAGTGATACAATGAAGACAGTGATGATTCAAGTCCTAGGCAAGGATGAGCAGGACAGTGTGAGATTTCATCATGTTGCTCTGATTAGTGAACAACTGGGCAATTAGTAATTATTTATTTATTATTTAGTTATTTTTATTATTAGTTACATTTTATTAACTCTGTATTCCAGCTGTACCCTGCTCCCTCATTCCCTCCCAATCCCACTCTCCCTCCCTTATCTCCTCCCTGCCCCTTTCCAAGTCCATTGATAGGGGAGGACCTCCTCCCCTTTCGTCTGACCCTGGTTTAACAGGTATCTTCAGGACTGGCTGCAAAGTTCTCCTCTGTGGCCTAGCAGGGCTTCTACTCGCTTGTGGGGTGAGGAGGTCATTCTTAAAACTTATCTCTCAAAAAAAATGTCTAACAAAAACAAGATGGAGATAGCTCAGAACAAAGAAAATTACACTTACTTGAACTAATTAAGGTGTAATCCTTAACAACAGAGATTTAAGTGATCTTGAAAATGTGTGCTGAGATGTACAGAAAGGTAGTGTAATTTATCTCTATACCCCAAAGTGTCTGATAGTCACTTCTCTTGTTCGGAATCATATTGGTGCTGGGGAAAAAGGGCTGGGGTGTGTTCTCAAGCTGAGAGGACTTGGGGAAGAGTTTCCATGGTGCTGATCAGCAGATATAACCATGTCTTGGTTAGATATCACTGGATGTGGTCTGCCTACAGTATTCTCTAAAGGATTAGCTGAATATGTCAGTGACTGAACAGTGACCTCATGACTGTATTTTGAGTACCCTGAACCAATGCTGTTCCATTTTTATTATTTTTCATTGACATACATGTACAGTCCAGTGACCCGAAGAACTCAAAAACACAGCCTCAAGCTTTTATTCTGTTTGATACAAACCTCTTAAGAGGTGAGCCCCATGGCTCAGCTCATCACCCACTAGACCTAGTGTACCTGTTTCCATGTTTTCAAGGTTATTCTGTCGAGTTTCCAGTGCCATGCCGAGTACTATAGGAGACAGAGCAAACTATCTGAACAAAGAGAAAGGAAATGAATGAAGTCCCAAGAGGTTAATATACTTAATGTTCTTAGACCGCCTCACTTATGAAAAATTAGAATGCAGCCTGATGTGAAGAATATAAAATTCTTTTCCTAATAATATTGAATAGATGGAAAACTGAGGTGCAGGGCGACAGAAAAATAACCCGAGATGACATCTAGGAGAATTATTTGAACAAGTGTCATGGGCCACTTGCTCCTCAGTGTTTCTATGGAAACATAGGCAGGGCAGCTGGAAACTGCTGGCTTTCCTAGTGTCAGGGCTGGCTCTTCCTGGAGCCTCATGTGGTGACTAATGATGCCCTATGACAGGGAATTCTGGTCATTTGGGATAGGCTGTGTTTCCATTCTTTTGTTTTTATTTGTTTTTAGGCTGTTTTCTCCATGTCTGGAGCAGACCCCTGTGAAAAAATAGAAGTTTAGCAGCATGTATATCTCATGTATTCCTAGGAAATGCTTAGAGAAATGGTTATGTTTCGAGTCCTGGGTGCCAGAATTCAGAATTATATGCTATCTTCTCTGAAACACACAAGAAGGTGGGAGAGGAATTTAAAGGAAGGTGACCAGCAAAGCAGGTAAACAAGGGGAAGGCTATTCTTTTGTGGTGCTCAGAGGATCCCTTTCCTGGAGAGAAGTAGATGCCCTATAAATAGAGGGTTCCTTTGGAGTTGTAAATTTCTCCTACTCTTACTTTTACTCTATGTCTGTAGTTCTTCAAACTAAGGACTTCTAAATCATTCCTTTACCAGAGGCTTTGTCCTTAGCAGAGTGGAGGAAGACTCTGTCTCTCTGGTCTCTGGCCTCACTGTTTAACAACTTGGGTGTTTCCTGGAGGCTTACTAGGGGCAGAAGGAGAGAACTGCAGACCTCGGTAATGACAGCTGGCTTTTATTGGCACTTGCAAAGTGCAGGCACTGTCTTTTTTACGAAAGTTCCATTTTTCATCTGCCTTGGAATGTTTCATTTGCTCTATGATGAAATTGGAAACTTTTGAATACTTTGGGCAAAGAGAATCTTCGGGATTGGCAAATGACATGGTCCACTGAATTTTTAGTTTCTGTGTGGTGGTGTTTACAATTTATCATTATTTCCCAGGTGGTCCTCCTTGTTCTTTTTCAGTCTCTATCTGGAGTAACCTTGCTTTTAATAGCTCAGTACATGTGAAAAGTTTCAGAAGGAGCAATATTGTTAACAGTCCACAAGTGGAGGGATTCTCAGCATTCTTAAGAGAAAATGTTTGTGGTCTAAGAAAAATGCTACTGTCTTTTGATGAAAAGTATCCCAGACATAAAAAAGTGCAAACATTTGAAAATATCCCTCTGGGTGCTGCAGCACTGTGAATGGCAGTGCGGGTCTGGATCTCTTCCTGTCACCAAATTGCAGTCACATTGACTTTAAAAGTCATGATGTGTGATTGAAGTAGTGATCCCCAAGCCAGGGGAGAAATACTTACCAATTTCAGTTGACATAGAAAATATGCAACATAGATGCTGAAGATAGCCAGGCTTGGGAAATGCCAACTGCTTATGATATTCAACTGTTGGATTCATGGTTGCATTTAACCCTTCCCGTACCCTTTTGTCTATGGTACTGTGAACTGGTTTCTACATTTTATTATAAGGCCTAGTTACCCTGCGAGCAGCTTGTGAGACAACAAGATGTGTTTCTATTTCATGTCAAAAGCCGTTTTCATTACGGGGCAATATGATATAACAAGAGATGAACACTTGACACACTTTCAAACACTGTTTGAATGAGTGCTGTCACAATTTTAAGCTATTTGGGTCTTAGCTTTTACATATGGGTGTAGCACAACGTAGCATGGTAAAGTATGAATAATATTTGATTATTAACAATAGCTTCAGCCATATCATTGTGCCCTGCCCTTTCCCTGTAATGATTCCATGCCCATTTTGAAATGTGAAATTGAAGCCAAATTTATTTCACTTGCAGGAGTGTCTGGGAGGTCCAGCAGACTTGCCAATAGTCTGTTGGTGTTCTAGAATGGTCGTTGTTGTGTACCTGGCCCTTCTTCAGTGCAGCATTTATGGTGTCCTTCCATGTGCTTTAAGCTGAGAGCCTTGTGATCTGAACAAGAGCAAGGAGTTTTTAATGCTGCTGTGGATCCTGCAGAAAATGAAACAGTCCAGTCAGATTTCTGTGTGCCTTTACAGTGCCAAGTATGGTGTCCACAGGCAGATGTGTCACCTGGCAAGAAGCTGAAGGAGGGTCCTGGTAAAGGGGAAGGAGAGGGAGTCATAGGTACAGATAATAACTTTCCCAGAAAGGTGGGCTGCTTGGGTGGGGTTTGGGGACTGACTGCCAGGAAGCTTGTATGGGTACATGGTGGGAGGCAGATTGATCATGTGGGTCAGAGCCATTTACATCCAGCTTGCAAGTTGTGCCCAGGGTGCCAAACTTCAGTCATTTGGAAGCACTGAGGTGTATAGCTCCAGGAGTAATGGGATTAAGTTGGCATTTTTGGAAAGTCCTGCTGGCTGTCTCATAGAGATGACAGATGCTGAACAGTGTTCTGAAATTTGAAGTAACTACAAACATTCAAAGACTCCCATCAGGGAAGAAGGGTAGATTGTTACCACAGGCTGAACAATATCTGTGGACCTGTGCACCAGTAAGCAGAACAATGGGCATAGTTTACCATTGTCAGCATGCTTTTTTCTATTAATACATATATACTGTGAAACTGTCATGACTTGCCCTGTGCTAATTCTTGGTTTGCACTAGGACTAGGGCTTCAGGGGAATATATTAATGTGCTTGTTTTATTTATTATGTATATACTTATGAATGACCAGGAACTTCCAATTTCCAGAAAAGATCACTAAACATAATGCTATTGTAGATGATTATTATGGGACAATTTCAGGATCTTGCTTTTATTTTTAATGTGGTTGGAAGAAAGGCATAGGTTTCTGTAACTGAGGGCTCACCATTCATAGTGATTGATGAGCAATGCTATTTAGTGCTGCAGAGAAATCTCTGCCTTTAGCATGCTTTGTTGTGCCTGTGGAATCTAATAGATGCCTGCTGAGATAATGGAATACCACCTCAGAAAAGTGAGACCCACTGTGCTTGTAAGAGGCCTGTGCCTAACAGGACATCAGGAGAGAGCATGACCAGGGAAAGAGCAATGAGCACCCAAGAAGAAGCTTGAAGCCTGACTTATATTCAGGAAGAGAAAGAAAGATCTTGGGGTGTGGGAGAGAACAACCCCTTTCCAATGAACAGATCTGAAGGGCATGTCAACAAAAACGACAACAGCAGCTAGAGCAGCAGTAGAGTTTCGGATGAGCCTCACTAAGTAGAAATTATTCAGACAAGGAGCTGGGGGACAATTAGGGACATCTTCTATGGTTATATGTTACTGCTTACACCCCAACTTCCTATGTTTCTTGTATTGGGAAGTCATGTTTTGGAGAGGCAGGTGGGAAGAGTAACGGCATGAGGGTAGAGTTTCAGGATGACGTTAGAGTGAGGCACCAGAGATGACAGGCCTGACTCACCATGTGTTGTCCTTCCTTATATTATGATGACTCATGAAGGCCCTACTAGTTTCTGAGCAAAACCCAAGTGCCGTGCTTGTAATCTTCTAGCCTATAAAATCGTGAGCTGAGTAAACTTTATCAGCTGCTTGGTCTGTTGTGCACAGTTATAGAAACAGAAATGCAGGAATGACCGTATCTTCTGGAATAAGCATGTCTGATAGGGTAACACAGAACTGGCCAAAACACTAGGATATGAGGTTAACTGCATAACCACCCACATGACCTTTGAGGTCTTTCAGCATCAGAAGCTCAGAGTGACTGGGTGGTGGTGGCATACACCCCCAGCTCTCAGGAGGTAGAGGCAGGTGTATCTCTTGAGTTGGAGGTAGCCTAGTCTACGAAGCAAGTTCTAAAACAGCCAGGACTACACAGAGAAACCTTGTCTTGAAAAAACAAACAACAAACCACCAAGAAGCTCAGGAGTGACAATGTCAGAGCTGTGGTATGTATGAGCTGGATAGACAAAAGGGAACAGGTGACCTTAAGAGCTGGATGTTTTGAGGGGTTGAAGGCAGCAGTGGAAAACAACGGAGGGTCCCCTAGGAGAGATGAGATTTGCAAGTTCATGTAAAGCAAGCTGTGACACGAAACTATATCTGTTGGAAGGTTTCAAGGCTGGAACAGCTGAGATCTTACTCATTTGGAGACCTTGGACACTGTCAAAGTTCTCCAGGAATGTATTTTCCAAGGCAGTTATGAGGAGAAGTTCTTATGGTATGCCATTTACTAATGGATTCTGTCCTTATATGTATACACTGCTGTGACTTGGTATGGTGTGAGGTCTGAAAAGCCACGATTGTACGTGAGGTTGACTGAAGTGTTGGTTTGTGCTACACGGCTGTGATCAGTTCTTGGATGCATGGAACAGAGCAAAAGAACTTAGTGACTTGGATATGGTCATGCTGCAGTGCAGTGGGAAGGGCTGGGTGACAGTTTGCCATTGCTTTTGGCACTCTCAGTGCTGGTGAACTTGAATGCATCCTCACGAGCAACATGCAGATCCTTATTGCACCGGCTTTGATAAAAAACCTTTCTTCAGCTCCCAGGGTGGATTTCCCCCTGTATGCTAGCCCAGCCTTTACACACACAACTTGGCTCCGTGGGAAGAAGGTGAGCAGGCTTCATTCAGTTGCTGAAAGCTGTTTTGCAGTTTGTACCCTCTGAGCCTTTAGGAGAGAAATCAATCACAGTCTTAGCATTGTGAAGATGAGGTTTTCCTGTTTCCTTCCCATGAGTTAGGATATTGATCTGTGGATATGTAGTCCAGGCTGCATGTGTTTGATTAGGAGGTATGGGAATTCCTGTAGGCTCAGCTTGCCATTCAACTGAAAACTAGTCTCCACAGTGGCTTGTGTTCTTACCCTGGCCTGTTCCCAGTGCATCTGGGGTTTTGTGTCTGGAAAATGTAGCAAGACTATAACTTTCAGAGCAATCTGCAGAATGCTGAAGTTGCATAAGGAGTATCCAAATGCTAGGCAGAAGACATTTTAAGAGTTTATTATTAAAGGGACCATTTTACATATGGTAACAAAGGGCTTTCAACATGAGCACACCAGAATAATCTGCTTACCACAGGGTATCACATTGCCTAATCCTACCAACCCCATGATAGCTCTAGTTCACACTATTTCTGTTCTTATTACAAGAGAATATTCTGTTAGATCAGTATTGGTAAAAGAATAATGCTGATAAAGGGCCCTTATTTTAAAATGTGTTTAGCATAAAACACCAACTGCTGTCATAACCATCTTGTTTCTAACTTGGCACTCAAGGACTTACTGTCACAATTGGTGTTTCTGTGCAAGTCATATTACATAGTTGAGATCTTCTGGAATGTAGCATGTCCCACAAACAGTTGTAAGAAAAAACATTTTCTGCTAAACATCCTATCATTCTGTCCTGTGCAGATCTTAGAGATACATCTGAAAACCTTCCAGCTTCATAGTTGACTTTGCCTCAGAAACAGTGGCTTCAAGCATACCCTTTGATGCCTTCTCTAGACTTTTCTGGCCTCTTTAATAGCCAGTTCCTGCATCCCTCCATTCATCCTTTCTGTACTCTTTGAATGGAAGACATGGAAGGTCTGCTGGTCTGGGAGAGCAATAGCTTTCTTTCTCCAGCTTATCTTGTGCCACTTCTGGGTCACTTCACCTGGGTCCCGAAGGGCCTTCCCATCCGCCTTTAGGCACTTTGCTTTTATATGTGGCTAAGTACATTTTCTCAGGCTTCCTTTTTGTGTTGTATTTTATCATCCTGAATCAGATGATAGGTGTTTTTTTTCTTTTTTTGTGTGCTTGAAATCTTTTAGAAACATAGAATTTTATGTGGATTTCATATTTGTCTCTGAGTGCTGTTACCAAACTTCTGTGATCCAAGATTATACCAAAAGTGTGTGATAACAACAGTAGTACTAGGTATTGGGCAGTGCTAGGTATATATAATATATCTTCATCATACTTAGACTTCTACATGTTTTGCATCTTTACCTCTATAGCATCTCTAAAGGTTAGGGCTACTTTAGAGTTTTCTGTGGAAGAGATACAGTGTGCTGCTGTGATTAAAGAAACTTCTGAAGATATCTCAAATATCCTCCTTGTCTGGGCTTTCTGGGTGTTGGAACAGAAAAACAAGTCCATAATCATTACCTTTGGACCTGGTGTTTGCATGTATTAGAGTTTCCTTCTGGACCCTAATTTCTGTGTCAGTAGCCACAGCCTTTTCAAAGCGAGCTGACCTCTGGAAGGTTCTTGCCATCTCTCCATTACTCCACCTGCCCCAGTGATCCCTGATCCAGGCTCCTGTGCTTCCTCACCTGTTTTGGGCTCTGCAGTGGTTGCAACATCTGTGCTGTGAAAGGCCCTTGAGTATATGCTGGGTAGCTTGCCACTGCTCTTAAGCCCACAGAGTCAGTGCTCAGGTTAGAACTGTGTCCTCCTCTTCCTACCCACTTCCTGGGTGGAAACCATGTAATCATCTTCCCTAGAGCTGTACTGTGTCTCTTGCTAACAAATACTGCCCACCCCAGCCCCATCCCTGAGTGGCCAAGAGCTCCTCAGCATCCCTGACAACAATCATCTTGCTGAGCCTTTCTTTATCATTCATGGCTCTTCCCTTGCATTTCAGACCATTTCTTTATATCATTCTTGGACATTCTTTCCTGTCACACCCCTGAACAGCACTGCATTCAAGGCTAGCAGAGACACTCAATTTCACATAATGACTTGTGTTCTAGCATTGCTGCTCAGGCTTTTGGATCTTCCCTTCTGTAGGTCTCCTCACTCTCTTTGCAGCCTGTGTTGCGCAGAGTGTCATGGCCATCTTTGTACCTGGCACAGGTACACAGTTTATATGAAGTAACATCAAAAAGGTTTCCCTACATCTTCCCCTGGGCTTCCTAGTTCTCTGACCACTTCCTGTTTCTACAAATGTGGCTCAATCCTAGTTCTTCTCACTGTTATGTCATGCTGACCTCTTTTAAAAACGGAACACACTCTCACCCAGTTTAGTGGATTCCTCTTACCCCGTGTTTGCCCTGGCCATGACTTTCTCCACCTGCCTTTCCATGTCTGGGTTGGTATGATGTGGGGTTTTTGAACCCCTTATCCTGCTGCCAGCTTTCTCTGCAACTTACCTGGCACTGCTTCCCTGGCCACTTCCTCATCATATGTCTACTCTCTGCTGTTAAGCAATCTGCGATTGTCTAAACATAGGGACCCTTCCCCCTTCCTCCCTAAGGTCGGTGCTTGGGTACAGTGCCCCAGACTCTCCTTTCTCTTCACTTTCTCATCTCCAATATCATGTGCACACAGTTGACAGTGCTCACACGGAAGACCAGCTACTGTCACTTTTTGAGTAATCAAATTGTATGAAATGAACAAAAGGAGATTGGAACATTGTAGATGTACAGTGCTTACAACAACACTCCATTGGCTCCTAGTTCTCTTTTCTCTCTAGTCCTGGTTAGAATCCTACAGAGGCTGCCAGCTCCATCTGCACAGCTTCTGTCTTCTCTCATGGTTTCTGTCAATCCCATGCTCACCCCAGCTTTGTTGTCTCCATCTGGACCTATGTAACTGGACTAGATGCTGCCCCTCACTTTCCATGCTCGTTATCCAGCAGATAGAGTGAGCACTGAAAAACTTATTATTCCTATTCCTTTCACAAGCCTCACCACTTTTTGCCAGCTCTGTGTCCAATTCCCTGACTACAACCAGTGTCCTCCTGCTCTTAATCTTGTACTCCATCATGGTGGAATACTAGATTTCTGATCAATCACACATGCACAGTGTCTATATTTATCTCAGGCTCTTTGTTTTTCTGTGTTTCTGTTTCTTTCCAGCATGTTCTACTCCTATTCTGCACTCAGGACTTTTCTCAGCATTCCAATATTCTATCCAGTTATTTTAGTGCAATTTTCTCCAATTTAAAAATGTTAAGATTACATGGTTTTTGTTTATTGCTTTCTGTCCTTTCCCCCATCTGAATATGAATCACTGAGGCAGGTGGCTTTTGTTGCTTACTGTTGCTATGACAAGGAAAATCATTTTTTTCTCCCCACACCCCACAGCTCACAGTGGGCAGCCCTGCTCTTATCATGGGTTTCACGTACTATGGCTCAGAAGAGTGTGGAGTGCTGGGAGGCACTCAGTGTGGCAGCTAATGTTGGCAAGTCCAGGCCAGATCCTTTCAAAATTGTTGCCATAAATCATACTAGAATACATTTCTTATGAGGACTATGAAGCAAATGGAAAATAACCTGCTGCATCTGTCATGAAGCTATAGGATTTGTGATCCACACAAGTGACCAAGTGTCTCAGGGAGCTGCAAGAGAAGCACGTCATTACATGAGACTATCTGCAGGGAAAGAGGGCGGCACCAGGAAATACATAGTTACTTGGAATCCCAAAGTCAGTGACCATCCTTATGAAAATGGAGTTCTCAGTAACATTATTAAGGAAACAGAGATACAAGTAATTTTATTTCTTCATTAACAGAGTAAGAATGTTGTTCCCAAATGATTTATGGAGAAATCCATTTGGCCTAGGCTCCACGATGATGTGGACTTTTTTTTTGAAGTAGATTTTTGTGAACTTACAATATACCTAGAAGAGTATAAGGTGTCAACACCACAACCAAGAACTTGTGAGATGCTAGTAAAGTGAGTGATAAAACAAGAAAAAAGAAAAAAAACCTCCATTAAAATGGTTTGAATTTTAAATAAACCCAAAAGACATATGCTAAAGAATGGGCTTCCAGCATATGGTACTGTTGGAAGACAGTAAAACCTGCTGAAGGCGGGCTTACTCAGTGGAGGGACAGCCACTGAGGGCATTGTGAGGGAGACATTGTTCCTTTTCCTTCCTCTTTCCTGCTCCTTGTATGCATGGAGAAGACCTAGACCCCCTGTTCAATGGTAGCCGATTGGCTGCTCAATTTCCAAGTGGGTTTCCTCATAAGGAGTACAAGGGACTGTCTCTGACATGAACTCAGTGGGCGGCTCTTTGATCACCTACCCCTGGGGAGTGCAGCCTTACCAGTCCACAGAGGAGATGAAGTCAGTCTTGATGAGACCTGATAAGCTAAGGTCAGATAGAAGGGGACGGGGTCCTCCCCTGTCAAGGGAAAGGGCACAGAGGGAGAAGAGGGAGGGTGAGTGGTACCGAAAGGAGACAAGGGACAGGGCTGCAGTGGGGATATGAAGAGAATAAATTGTAATAAATAAATATACAAATAAAATTAAATAAAAAAAGAAAAGGGGAAAATGTATGCAGTTTTGCTCAAGCATGCCTGTCTGAGTGATGGGTCAGGTGACTATGGCCTGAACTGTGGATCAAAATAATATTTCTTCCTTTTGATTGACTAGCTCAAATATTTTGTCACTCTGATAGAAATTTAACACATCTCTTAAGGAAAGCAGATTTCACACTCATGAGTAGGTGGAGAGAACAAAATGGAATATGTGGTGTGTGTGTGTGTGCATGCTTTATGTTTGTTTATTCTATTAATATAATCAAAACTTTTAATTTATTTATATATTTCATTAAAATTTTTATATAATATATTTCTCCTCTCTTAACTCCTCTTAGCTCCTTACCTACCTAAATTATGTTCTTTCTAAACCCACCAACAAAAACTCAAAAACAAAAATCAAATCAAACAAGCAAAAACTAAGACAAAAATTGCCATAATGAAAAAAAAGTGCATAAAGCCAGAGACTATGGAAATGGTTTTGTATTAATCAACTCCTCCTGTCATGAGGTCTGCCCTGGAGTGTGGTTGGTATACCCAGCAATACTCCATTGGAGGACACTGATTTTCTCTTTAAGAAAGAGAAAAAACATAAAATGGGTGGGTAGGGAAGAGGGAGGATCTGAGAGGAATTGAGAAGGGGAAAGAAGATGATATAAATACATTGTATGAAATATTTTGAACTTAAAAGCAAGAGAGAGAATATTCAACTTAGAGAAGAAATTTTTAAAGTGTTTCTTTCATTTAAAAAATATATGTCCACCATCACAGAGAACCACATTTAACACATTGCAGAGATCAACAGATCATGGGAACCCAGGCCCAGTGTATACATCTATAACAGACCCTCTGAATATGGTTCAAGAACATTGAGGAAGAGGGAGTGGAAAGATTTTAAAAGCCAGAATAGCAGGAAGTCTCACATGAAACAGTTTCTTAAAGAAATGACTGTATAAGCAAGCCTGGAAGAGTTCCAGTGTCAACAGTGGGGATATTTCAAGGGACCCCACTACTAGACAAAGAACTAGCCTTTTCTCATGGATGAGTTTTCTTATTGGCTGTCTAATGCAGAGTGCACATCCTTGAAAACATATACACACAATCAACAAAATACAGACCCAGAAAGTTTCATTTCTATATATTTGCATAAACAGATACACATACGTAACGAATATAATTACAGAAAAAGAGACTATCAGCATGAGATTGGAAGGGATGGGAAGGATTTTTCCAGGGAAAGTAACTGAAAGGGGCAGGAGGGAGGAAATGGGAGGAGGGAGTGTTAATTAAAAATATTTTAAAAAATGTATGACTAGCATAAATAAACTTAAATAATTTTACCCAGTAATATAAAAAACATAGTTGAAAACTTGAAAAATATGAAGTCAATGGTTTCCTGAAAATTGGCAATGCCGTGTAGAAAAACTGAACCCTTCATTCATTGCTAATAAGAATATAAAATGATAGACACATTGGAATTTAGTTTGATAACTTCTTAATAACCTAAATATAGATTTGCCATCTGATCTAGCAATTCTACTTTCAATACTTTGTCTTGTATGCTTAAGAGAAATGAAGATCATGCCCACACAGACACATGTTTCTACAAGTGTTGCTATCGTTATCCATCAGTTGTAAAGTGGAAACGACTCAAAAGTCCATCAGCTGATGGATGAATAAATAAATGGGACTGATCTCTACTATGTGATGCTACTTGACAAGGAAGGGAGTGCATATGCAAAAACATTGATGAGTTTCTGGACACTTTGCTAAGGAAAAAATCTAGACGTAAGAGATGATATAGTGAGCGATTCCATTCATACAGACATAGTACATCTGTACAGAGAGATGATAGATCAAAAATTGCCTAGGACTGTAAAGTGGAAACACTAAAACTTTTCTTGAAGGACCTTTTGGTGATGTCTGCTTGCATACATACACTAAAAATGATTAAACACTATTTTTAGAATTGATAATTGTTATATGTGTACATTATACTGCACCTTATGCTATGAAGATGGAAAGTCTTTATAAAGATTTTAGCATACTTTCATCTTTTAGCAGGGAAGAGAATCAGCAGTGTTTTAGCTTTATTTAGGAACATAGAGGAAAAAATCAGAATGTATAACAATAATGATAACAAAAGCTACACTCATTCTATTGTCTGTTTAACTTGTCCTACAGTTTGGATTTCAATATTGACCCAAAGGTCTGTGTACTATAGGTATTGGTGATTGCCTTTGTTACTACTGGGAGACATTGGAATTGTGAGGTTGGTGGGACATAGAGAATGGAAGTTAGGTCTGTTGAACAGCCTCTTCTTTCCTCTCTTTTCACTTCCTTCTTTGACGTTAATTGTCTCTGGTGTTTTGTCAAATGGCAGAAAGCTAACACTACTTTCTTTTTATTTTTTTAATTTATTTATTTTTATATCAATCACAGGTTAGGTACTTTGCATCCCAGGC